>JAVRKA010000719.1:0-59987 GCA_034508555.1 Venustoraphidia nigricollis | reverse complement strand
GCTATCGGCAACTATATCTGAAATGACTATCGGCACCTATATCTGAAATGCCTATCGGCACGTATTTTTGAAATGCCTATCGGAAAACTACATCTAAAATGCCATCAGCACCTATATTTGAAATGCCTATCGGCAACCATATCTGGAATGCCTATCGGCAGCTATATTTGAAATGCCTATCGGCTTCTATATCTGAAATGCCTATCGGCACCTATTTTTAAAATGCCTATCGGAAACTACATCTGAAATGCCTATCAGCACCTATATTTGAAATGCCTATCGGCAACCATATCTGGAATGCCTATCGGCACCTATATTTGAAATGCCTATCGGCTTCTATATCTGAAATGCCTATCGGCACCTATTTATAAATGGCTATCGGCAACTATATCTAAAATGCCTATCGGCACCTATATCTGAAATGCCTATCGGCACCTATTTTTGAAATGCCTATCGGAAACTACATCTGAAATGCCTATCAGCACCTATATTTGAAATGCCTATCGGCAACCATAACTGGAATGCCTATCGGCACTTATATCTGAAATGCCTATCGGCACCTATATTTGAAATGCCTATCGGCTTCTATATCGGAAATGCCTATCGGCACCTATTTTTAAAATGGCTATCGGCAACTATATCTGAATGCCTATCGGCACCTATATCTGAAATGCCTATCGGCACCTATTTTTGAAATGCCTATCGAAAACTACATCTGAAATGCCTATCAGCGCCTATATTTGAAATGCCTATCGGCAACCATATCTGGAATGCCTATCGGCACCTATATTTGAAATGCCTATCGGCTTCTATATCTGAAATGCCTATGGGCACCTATTTTTAAAATGGCTATCGGCAACTATATCTGAAATGCCTATCAGCACCTATATCTAAAATGCCTATCGGCACCTATTTTTGAAATGCCTATCGGAAACTACATCTGAAATGCCTATCAGCACCTATATTTGAAATGCCTATCGGCAACCATATCTGGAATGCCTATCGGCAGCTATATTTAAAATGCCTATCGGCTTCTATATCTGAAATGCCTATCGGCACCTATTTTTAAAATGCCTATCGGAAACTACATCTGAAATGCCTATCAGCACCTATATTTGAAATGCCTATCGGCAACCATATCTGGAATGCCTATCGGCACCTATATTTGAAATGACTATCGGCTTCTATATCTGAAATGTCTATCGGCACCTATTTTTAAAATGGCTATCGGCAACTATATCTGAAATGCCTATCGGCACCTATATCTGAAATGCCTATCGGCACCTATTTTTGAAATGCCTATCGGAAACTACATCTGAACTGCCTATCAGCACCTATATTTGAAATGCCTATCGGCAACCATATCTGGAATGCCTATCGGCACCTATATCTGAAATGCCTATCGGCACCTATTTTTGAAATGCCTATCGGAAACTACATCTGAAATGCCTATCAGCACCTATATTTAAAATGCCTATCGGCAACCATATCTGGAATGCCTATCGGGACCTATATTTGAAATGCCTATCGTCTTCTATATCTGAAATGCCTATCGGCACCTATTTTTAAAATGGCTATCGGCAACTATATCTGAAATGCCTATCGGCACCTATATCTGTAATGCCTATCGGCACCTATTTTTGAAATGCCTATCGGAAACTACATCTGAAATGCCTTTCAGCACCTATATTTAAAATGCCTATCGGCAACCATATCTGGAATGCCTATCGGGACGTATATTTGAAATGCCTATCGGCTTCTATATCTGAAATGCCTATCGGCACCTATTTTTCAAATGCCTATCGGAAACTACATCTGAAATGCCTATCAGCACCTATATTTGAAATGCCTATCGGCAACTATATCTGGAATGCCTATCGGCTTCTATATCTGAAATGCCTATCGGCACCTATTTTTAAAATGGCTATCGGCAACTATATCTGAAATGCCTATCGGCACCTATATCTGAAATGCCTATCGGCACCTATTTTTGAAATGCTTATCGGAAACTACATCTGAAATGCCTATCAGCACCTATATTTGAAATGCCTATCGGCAACCATATTTAGAATGCCTATCGGCACCTATATTTGAAATGCCTATCGGCAACCATATCTGGAATGCTTATCGGCACCTATATTTGAAATGCCTATCGGCTTCTATATCTAAAATGCCTATCGGCACCTATTTTTAAAATGCCAATCTGCAACTATATCTGAAATGCCTATCTACACCTATATCTGAAATGCCTATCGGCACCTATTTTTAAAATGCCTATCGGAAACTACATCTGAAATGCCTATCAGCACCTATATTTGAAATGCCTATCGGCAACCATATCTGGAATGCCTATCGGCACCTATATTTGAAATACCTATCGGCTTCTATATCTGAAATGGCTATCAACACCTATTTTTAAAATGCCAACCGGCAACTATATCTGAAATGCCTTTCGGCATTTATATCTGAAATGCCTATCAACACCTATATTTGAAATGCCTATCGGTACCTATATCTGAAATGCCTATCGTCATCAATTTTTGAAATGCCTATCGGAAACTTCATCTAAAATGCCTATCAGCACCTATATTTGAAATGCCTATCGGCAACCATATCTGGAATGCCTATCGGCACCTTTATTTGAAATGCCTATCGGCTTCTATATCTGAAATACCTATCGGCACCTATTTTTAAAATGGCTATCGGCAACTATATCTGAAATGCCTATCGGCACCTATATCTGAAATGCCTATCGGCACCTATTTTTGAAATGCCTATCGGAAACTACATCTGAAATGCCTATCAGCACCTATATTTAAAATGCCTATCGGCAACCATATCTGAAATGCCTCTCGACACCTATATTTGAAATACCTATCGGCTTCTATATCTGAAATGGCTATCAACACCTATTTTTAAAATGCCAACCGGCAACTATATCTGAAATGCCTATCGGCACCTATATATGAAATGCCTATCGGCACCAATGTTTGAAACGCCTTTCGGAAACTACATCTAAAATGCCTATCAGCACCTATATTTGAAATGCCTATCGGCAACCATATCTGGAATGCTTATCGGTACTTATATTTGAAATGCCTATCGGCTTCTATATCTGAAATGCCTATCGGCACCTATTTTTAAAATGCCAATCTGCAACTATATCTGAAATGCCTATCGGCACCTATTTCTGAAATGCCTATCAGATCCTATTTTTGAAATGCCTATCGGAAACTACATCTGAAATGCCGATCAGCACCTATATTTGAAATGCCTATCGGCAACCATATCTGGAATGCCTATCGCACCTATATTTGAAATGCCTATCGGCTTCTATATCTAAAATGCCTATCGGCACCTATTTTTAAAATGCCTATCGGAAACTACATCTGAAATGCCTATCAGCACCTATATTTGAAATGCCTATCGGCAACCATATCTGGAATGCCTATCGGCACCTATATTTGAAATGCCTATCGGCTTCTATATCTGAAATGCCTATCGGCACCTTTATCTGAAATGCCTATCGGCACCTATTTTTGAAATGCCTATCGGAAACTACATTTGAACTGCCTATCAGCACCTATATTTGATATGCCTATCGGCAACCATATCTGGAATGCCTATCGGCACCTATATCTAAAATGCCTATCGGCACCTATTTTTGAAATGCCTATCGGAAACTACATCTGAACTGCCTATCCGCACCTATATTTGATATGCCTATCGGCAACCATATCTAGAATGCCTATCGGCACCTATATCTGAAATGCCTATCGGCACCTATTTTTGAAATGCCTATCGGAAATTACATCTGAAATGCCTACCAGCACCTATATTTAAAATGCCTATCGGCAACTATATCTGGAATGCCTATCGGCACCTATATTTGAAATGCCTAACGGCTTCTATATCTGAAATGCCTATCGGCACCTATATCTGAAATGCCTATCGGCACCTTTTTTTGAAATGCCTATCGGAAACTACATCTGAAATGCCTATCAGCGCCTATATTTGAAATGCCTATCGGCAACCATATCTGGAATGCCTATCGGCACCTATATTTGAAATGCCTATCGGCTTTTATATCTGAAATGCCTATCGGCACCGATTTTTAAAATGCCTATCGGAAACTACATCTGAAATGCCTATCAGCACATATATTTGAAATGCCTATCGGCAACCATATCTGGAATGCCTATCGGCACCTATATTTGAAATGCCTATCGGCTTCTATATCTGAAATGCCTATCGGCACCTATTTTGAAAATGGCTATCGGCAACTATATCTGAAATGCCTATCGGCACCTATATCTGAAATGCCTATCGGCACCTATTTTTGAAATGCCTATCGGAAACTAAATCTGAACTGCCTATCAGCACCTATATTTGATATGCCTATCGGCAACCATATCTGGAATGCCTATCGGGACCTATATCTGAAATGCCTATCGGCACCTATTTTTGAAATGCCTATCGGAAACTACATCTGAAATGCCTATCAGCACCTATATTTAAAATGCCTATCGGCAACCATATCTGGAATGCCTATCGGCACCTATATTTGAAATGCCTATCGGCTTCTATATCTGAAATGCCTATCGGCACCTATTTTTAAAATGGCTATCGGCAACTATATCTGATATGCCTATCGGCACCTATATCTAAAATTCCCATCGGCACCTATTTTTGAAATGCCTATCGAAAACTACATCTGAAATGCCTATCAGCACCTTTATTTAAAATGCCTATCGGCAACCATATCTGGAATACCTATCGGGACCTATATTTGAAATGCCTATCGGCTTCTATATCTGAAATGCCTATCGGCACCTATTTTCAAAATGCCTATCGGAAACTACATCTGAAATTCCTATCAGCACCGATATTTAAAATGCCTATCGGCAACCATATCTGGAATGCCTATCGGCACCTATATTTGAAATGCCTATCGGCTTCTATATCTGAAATGCCTATCGGCACCTATTTTTAAAATGGCTATCGGCAACTATATCTGAAATGCCTATCGGCACCTATATCTGAAATGCCTATCGGCACCTATTTTTGAAATGCCTATCGGAAACTACATCTGAAATGCCTATCAGCACCTATATTTGAAATGCCTATCGGCAACCATATTTGGAATGCCTATCGGCACCTATATTTGAAATGCCTATCGGCTTCTATATCTAAAATGCCTAGCGGCACCTATTTTTAAAATGCCAATCGGCAACTATATCTGAAGTGCCTATCGGCACCTATATCTAAAACGCCTATCGGCACCTATTTTTGAAATGCCTATCGAAAACTATATCTGAAATGCCTTTCAGCACCTATATTTGAAATGCCTATCGGCAACCACATCAGAAATGCGTATCGGCACCTATATCTGAAATGCCTTTCGGCATTTATATCTGAAATGCCTATCGACACCTATATTTGAAATACCTATCGGCTTCTATATCTGACATGCCTATCGGCACCTATTTTTAAAATGCCAATCGGCAACTATATCTGAAATGCCAATCGGCACCAATTTTTTAATGCCTATCGGAAACTACATCTGAAATGCCTATCAGCACATATATTTAAAATGCCTATCGGCAACCATATCTGAAATGCCTATCGACACCTATATTTGAAATACTTATCGGCTTCTATATCTGAAATGCCTATCGGCACCTATTTTTAAAATGCCAATCGGCAACTATATCTGAAATGCCAATCGGCACCAATTTTTTAATGCCTATCGGAAACTACATCTGAAATGCCTATCAGCACCTATATTTGAAATGCCTATCGGCAACCATATCTGAAATGCCTATCGACACCTATATTTGAAATACCTATCGGCTTCTATATCTGACATGCCTATCGGCACCTATTTTTAAAATGCCAATCGGCAACTATATCTGAAATGCCTATCGGCACCTATATCTAAAATGCCAATCGGCACCAGTTTTTGAATTGCCTATCGGAAACTACATCTAAAATGCCTGTCAGCACCTATATTTAAAATGCCTGTCGGCAACCATATCTGGAATGCCTATCGGCACCTATATTTGAAATGCCAATCGGCTTCTATATCTGAAATGCCTACCGACACCTATTTTTAAAATGCCAATTGGCAACTATATCTGAAATGCCTATCGGCACCTATATCTGAAATGCCTATCGGTACTTATTTTTGAAATGCCTATCGGAAACTACATCTGAAATGCCTATCAGCACCTATATTCAAAATGCCTATCGGCAACCATATCTGGAATGCCTATCGGCACCTATATTTGAAATGCCTATCGGCTTCTATATCTGAAATGCCTATCGGCACCTGTTTTTAAAATGGCTATCGGCAACTATATTTGAAATGCCTATCGGCACCTATATCTGAAATGCCTATCGGCACCTATTTTTGAAATGCCTATCGGAAACTACATCTGAAATGCCTATCAGCACCTATATTTGAAATGCCTATCGGCAACCATATCTGGAATGCCTATTGGCACCTATATTTGAAATGCCTATCGGCTTCTATATCTGAAATGCATATCGGCACCTATTTTTAAAATGCCTATCGGAAACTACATCTGAAATGCCTATCAGCACCTATATTTGAAATGCCTATCGGCAACCATATCTGGAATGCCTATTGGCACCTATATTTGAAATGCCTATCGGCTTCTATATCTGAAATGCCTATCGGCACCTATTTTTAAAATGCCTATCGGAAACTACATCTGAAATGCCTATCAGCACCTATATTTGAAATGCCTATTGGCAACCATAACTGGAATGCCTATCGGCACTTATATCTGAAATGCCTATCGGCACCTATTTTTGAAATGCCTATCGGAAACTACATCTGAAATGCCTATCAGCACCTATATTTGAAATGCCTTACGGCTACCATATCTGGAATGCCTATCGGCACCTATATTTGAAATGCCTATCGGCTTCTATATCTGAAATGCCTTTCGGCACCTATTTTTAAAATGGCTATTGGCAACTATATCTGAATGCCTATCGGCACCTATATCTGAAATGCCTATCGGCACCTATTTTTGAAGTGCCTATCGGAATCTACATCTGAAATGCCTATCAGTAGATAAATTTGAAATGCCTATCGGCAACCATATCCGGAATGCCTATCGGCACCTATATTTGAAATGCCTATCGGCTTCTATATCTGAAATGCCTATCGGCACCTATTTTTAAAATGCCAATCGGCAACTATATCTGAAATGCCTATCGGCACCTATATCTGAAATGCCTATCGGCACCTATTTTTGAAATGCCTATCGGAAACTACAACTGAAATGCCTATCAGCACCTCTATTTGAAATGCCTATCGGCAACCATATTTGGAATGCCTATCGGCACCTATATTTGAAATGCCTATCGGCTTCTATATCTGAAATGCCTAGCGGCACCTATTTTTAAAATGCCAATCGGCAACTATATCTGAAGTGCCTATCGGCACCTATATCTGAAATGCCTATCGGCACCTATTTTTGAAATGCCTATCGAAAACTACATCTGAAATGCCTATCAGCACCTATATTTGAAATGCCTATCGGCAACCATATCTGGAATGCCTATCGGCACCTATATTTGAAATGCCTATCGGCTTCTATATCTGAAATGCCTATCGGCACCTATTTTTAAAATGGCTATCGGCAACTATATCTGAAATGCCTATCGGTACCTATATCTGAAATGCCTATCGGCACCTATTTTTGAAATGCCTATCGGAAACTACATCTGGAATGCCTATCGGCACCTATATTTGAAATGCCTATCGACTTCTATATCTGAAATGCCTATCGGCACCTATTTTTAAAATGCCAATCGGCAACTATATCTGAAATGCCTATCGGCACCTATATCTGAAATGCCTATCGACACCAATGTTTGAAATGCCTTTCGGGAACTACATCTAAAATGCCTATCAGCACCTATATTTGAAATGCCTATCGGCAACCGTATCTGGAATGCCTATCGGCACCTATATTTGAAATGCCTATCGGCTTCTATATCTGAAATGCCTATCGGCACCTGTTTTTAAAATGGCTATCGGCAACTATATCTGAAATGCCTATCGGCACCTATATCTGAAATGCCTATCGGCACCTATTTTTGAAATGCCTATCGGAAACTACATCTGAAATGCCTATCAGCACCTATATTTGAAATGCCTATCGGCAACCATATCTGGAATGCCTATCGGCACCTATATTTGAAATGCCTATCGGCTTCTATATCTGAAATGCCTATCGGCACCTATTTTTAAAATGCCTATCGGAAACTACATCTGAAATGCCTATCAGCACCTATATTTGAAATGCCTATCGGCAACCATATCTGGAATGCCTATCGGCACCTATATTTGAAATGCCTATCGGCTTCTATATCTGAAATGCCTATCGGCACCTATTTTTAAAATGGCTATCGGCAACTATATCTGAATGCCTATCGGCACCTATATCTGAAATGCCTATCGGCACCTATTTTTGAAATGCCTATCGAAAACTACATCTGAAATGCCTATCAGCGCCTATATTTGAAATGCCTATCGGCAACCATATCTGGAATGCCTATCGGCACCTATATTTGAAATGCCTATCGGCTTCTATATCTGAAATGCCTATGGGCACCTATTTTTAAAATGGCTATCGGCAACTATATCTGAAATGCCTATCAGCACCTATATCTAAAATGCCTATCGGCACCTATTTTTGAAATGCCTATCGGAAACTACATCTGAAATGCCTATCAGCACCTATATTTGAAATGCCTATCGGCAACCATATCTGGAATGCCTATCGGCAGCTATATTTAAAATGCCTATCGGCTTCTATATCTGAAATGCCTATCGGCACCTATTTTTAAAATGCCTATCGGAAACTACATCTGAAATGCCTATCAGCACCTATATTTGAAATGCCTATCGGCAACCATATCTGGAATGCCTATCGGCACCTATATTTGAAATGACTATCGGCTTCTATATCTGAAATGTCTATCGGCACCTATTTTTAAAATGGCTATCGGCAACTATATCTGAAATGCCTATCGGCACCTATATCTGAAATGCCTATCGGCACCTATTTTTGAAATGCCTATCGGAAACTACATCTGAACTGCCTATCAGCACCTATATTTGAAATGCCTATCGGCAACCATATCTGGAATGCCTATCGGCACCTATATCTGAAATGCCTATCGGCACCTATTTTTGAAATGCCTATCGGAAACTACATCTGAAATGCCTATCAGCACCTATATTTAAAATGCCTATCGGCAACCATATCTGGAATGCCTATCGGGACCTATATTTGAAATGCCTATCGTCTTCTATATCTGAAATGCCTATCGGCACCTATTTTTAAAATGGCTATCGGCAACTATATCTGAAATGCCTATCGGCACCTATATCTGTAATGCCTATCGGCACCTATTTTTGAAATGCCTATCGGAAACTACATCTGAAATGCCTTTCAGCACCTATATTTAAAATGCCTATCGGCAACCATATCTGGAATGCCTATCGGGACGTATATTTGAAATGCCTATCGGCTTCTATATCTGAAATGCCTATCGGCACCTATTTTTCAAATGCCTATCGGAAACTACATCTGAAATGCCTATCAGCACCTATATTTGAAATGCCTATCGGCAACTATATCTGGAATGCCTATCGGCTTCTATATCTGAAATGCCTATCGGCACCTATTTTTAAAATGGCTATCGGCAACTATATCTGAAATGCCTATCGGCACCTATATCTGAAATGCCTATCGGCACCTATTTTTGAAATGCTTATCGGAAACTACATCTGAAATGCCTATCAGCACCTATATTTGAAATGCCTATCGGCAACCATATTTAGAATGCCTATCGGCACCTATATTTGAAATGCCTATCGGCAACCATATCTGGAATGCTTATCGGCACCTATATTTGAAATGCCTATCGGCTTCTATATCTAAAATGCCTATCGGCACCTATTTTTAAAATGCCAATCTGCAACTATATCTGAAATGCCTATCTACACCTATATCTGAAATGCCTATCGGCACCTATTTTTAAAATGCCTATCGGAAACTACATCTGAAATGCCTATCAGCACCTATATTTGAAATGCCTATCGGCAACCATATCTGGAATGCCTATCGGCACCTATATTTGAAATACCTATCGGCTTCTATATCTGAAATGGCTATCAACACCTATTTTTAAAATGCCAACCGGCAACTATATCTGAAATGCCTATCGGCACCTATATATGAAATGCCTATCGGCACCAATGTTTGAAACGCCTTTCGGAAACTACATCTAAAATGCCTATCAGCACCTATATTTGAAATGCCTATCGGCAACCATATCTGGAATGCTTATCGGTACTTATATTTGAAATGCCTATCGGCTTCTATATCTGAAATGCCTATCGGCACCTATTTTTAAAATGCCAATCTGCAACTATATCTGAAATGCCTATCGGCACCTATATCTGAAATGCCTATCAGATCCTATTTTTGAAATGCCTATCGGAAACTACATCTGAAATGCCGATCAGCACCTATATTTGAAATGCCTATCGGCAACCATATCTGGAATGCCTATCGCACCTATATTTGAAATGCCTATCGGCAACCATATTTGGAATGCCTATCGGCACCTATATTTGAAATGCCTATCGGCTTCTATATCTAAAATGCCTAGCGGCACCTATTTTTAAAATGCCAATCGGCAACTATATCTGAAGTGCCTGTCGGCACCTATATCTAAAATGCCTATCGGCACCTATTTTTGAATTGCCTATCGAAAACTACATCTGAAATGCCTATCAGCACCTATATTTGAAATGCCTATCGGCAACCACATCAGAAATGCCTATCGGCACCTATATCTGAAATGCCTTTCGGCATTTATATCTGAAATGCCTATCAACACCTATATTTGAAATGCCTATCGGTACCTATATCTGAAATGCCTATCGTCATCAATTTTTGAAATGCCTATCGGAAACTTCATCTAAAATGCCTATCAGCACCTATATTTGAAATGCCTATCGGCAACCATATCTGGAATGCCTATCGGCACCTATATTTGAAATGCCTATCGGCTTCTATATCTGAAATACCTATCGGCACCTATTTTTAAAATGGCTATCGGCAACTATATCTGAAATGCCTATCGGCACCTATATCTGAAATGCCTATCGGCACCTATTTTTGAAATGCCTATCGGAAACTACATCTGAAATGCCTATCAGCACCTATATTTAAAATGCCTATCGGCAACCATATCTGAAATGCCTCTCGACACCTATATTTGAAATACCTATCGGCTTCTATATCTGAAATGGCTATCAACACCTATTTTTAAAATGCCAACCGGCAACTATATCTGAAATGCCTATCGGCACCTATATATGAAATGCCTATCGGCACCAATGTTTGAAACGCCTTTCGGAAACTACATCTAAAATGCCTATCAGCACCTATATTTGAAATGCCTATCGGCAACCATATCTGGAATGCTTATCGGTACTTATATTTGAAATGCCTATCGGCTTCTATATCTGAAATGCCTATCGGCACCTATTTTTAAAATGCCAATCTGCAACTATATCTGAAATGCCTATCGGCACCTATTTCTGAAATGCCTATCAGATCCTATTTTTGAAATGCCTATCGGAAACTACATCTGAAATGCCGATCAGCACCTATATTTGAAATGCCTATCGGCAACCATATCTGGAATGCCTATCGCACCTATATTTGAAATGCCTATCGGCTTCTATATCTAAAATGCCTATCGGCACCTATTTTTAAAATGCCTATCGGAAACTACATCTGAAATGCCTATCAGCACCTATATTTGAAATGCCTATCGGCAACCATATCTGGAATGCCTATCGGCACCTATATTTGAAATGCCTATCGGCTTCTATATCTGAAATGCCTATCGGCACCTTTATCTGAAATGCCTATCGGCACCTATTTTTGAAATGCCTATCGGAAACTACATTTGAACTGCCTATCAGCACCTATATTTGATATGCCTATCGGCAACCATATCTGGAATGCCTATCGGCACCTATATCTAAAATGCCTATCGGCACCTATTTTTGAAATGCCTATCGGAAACTACATCTGAACTGCCTATCCGCACCTATATTTGATATGCCTATCGGCAACCATATCTAGAATGCCTATCGGCACCTATATCTGAAATGCCTATCGGCACCTATTTTTGAAATGCCTATCGGAAATTACATCTGAAATGCCTACCAGCACCTATATTTAAAATGCCTATCGGCAACTATATCTGGAATGCCTATCGGCACCTATATTTGAAATGCCTAACGGCTTCTATATCTGAAATGCCTATCGGCACCTATATCTGAAATGCCTATCGGCACCTTTTTTTGAAATGCCTATCGGAAACTACATCTGAAATGCCTATCAGCGCCTATATTTGAAATGCCTATCGGCAACCATATCTGGAATGCCTATCGGCACCTATATTTGAAATGCCTATCGGCTTCTATATCTGAAATGCCTATCGGCACCGATTTTTAAAATGCCTATCGGAAACTACATCTGAAATGCCTATCAGCACATATATTTGAAATGCCTATCGGCAACCATATCTGGAATGCCTATCGGCACCTATATTTGAAATGCCTATCGGCTTCTATATCTGAAATGCCTATCGGCACCTATTTTGAAAATGGCTATCGGCAACTATATCTGAAATGCCTATCGGCACCTATATCTGAAATGCCTATCGGCACCTATTTTTGAAATGCCTATCGGAAACTAAATCTGAACTGCCTATCAGCACCTATATTTGATATGCCTATCGGCAACCATATCTGGAATGCCTATCGGGACCTATATCTGAAATGCCTATCGGCACCTATTTTTGAAATGCCTATCGGAAACTACATCTGAAATGCCTATCAGCACCTATATTTAAAATGCCTATCGGCAACCATATCTGGAATGCCTATCGGCACCTATATTTGAAATGCCTATCGGCTTCTATATCTGAAATGCCTATCGGCACCTATTTTTAAAATGGCTATCGGCAACTATATCTGATATGCCTATCGGCACCTATATCTAAAATTCCCATCGGCACCTATTTTTGAAATGCCTATCGAAAACTACATCTGAAATGCCTATCAGCACCTTTATTTAAAATGCCTATCGGCAACCATATCTGGAATACCTATCGGGACCTATATTTGAAATGCCTATCGGCTTCTATATCTGAAATGCCTATCGGCACCTATTTTCAAAATGCCTATCGGAAACTACATCTGAAATTCCTATCAGCACCGATATTTAAAATGCCTATCGGCAACCATATCTGGAATGCCTATCGGCACCTATATTTGAAATGCCTATCGGCATCTATATCTGAAATGCCTATCGGCACCTATTTTTAAAATGGCTATCGGCAACTATATCTGAAATGCCTATCGGCACCTATATCTGAAATGCCTATCGGCACCTATTTTTGAAATGCCTATCGGAAACTACATCTGAAATGCCTATCAGCACCTATATTTGAAATGCCTATCGGCAACCATATTTGGAATGCCTATCGGCACCTATATTTGAAATGCCTATCGGCTTCTATATCTAAAATGCCTAGCGGCACCTATTTTTAAAATGCCAATCGGCAACTATATCTGAAGTGCCTATCGGCACCTATATCTAAAACGCCTATCGGCACCTATTTTTGAAATGCCTATCGAAAACTATATCTGAAATGCCTTTCAGCACCTATATTTGAAATGCCTATCGGCAACCACATCAGAAATGCGTATCGGCACCTATATCTGAAATGCCTTTCGGCATTTATATCTGAAATGCCTATCGACACCTATATTTGAAATACCTATCGGCTTCTATATCTGACATGCCTATCGGCACCTATTTTTAAAATGCCAATCGGCAACTATATCTGAAATGCCAATCGGCACCAATTTTTTAATGCCTATCGGAAACTACATCTGAAATGCCTATCAGCACATATATTTAAAATGCCTATCGGCAACCATATCTGAAATGCCTATCGACACCTATATTTGAAATACTTATCGGCTTCTATATCTGAAATGCCTATCGGCACCTATTTTTAAAATGCCAATCGGCAACTATATCTGAAATGCCAATCGGCACCAATTTTTTAATGCCTATCGGAAACTACATCTGAAATGCCTATCAGCACCTATATTTGAAATGCCTATCGGCAACCATATCTGAAATGCCTATCGACACCTATATTTGAAATACCTATCGGCTTCTATATCTGACATGCCTATCGGCACCTATTTTTAAAATGCCAATCGGCAACTATATCTGAAATGCCTATCGGCACCTATATCTAAAATGCCAATCGGCACCAGTTTTTGAATTGCCTATCGGAAACTACATCTAAAATGCCTGTCAGCACCTATATTTAAAATGCCTGTCGGCAACCATATCTGGAATGCCTATCGGCACCTATATTTGAAATGCCAATCGGCTTCTATATCTGAAATGCCTACCGACACCTATTTTTAAAATGCCAATTGGCAACTATATCTGAAATGCCTATCGGCACCTATATCTGAAATGCCTATCGGTACTTATTTTTGAAATGCCTATCGGAAACTACATCTGAAATGCCTATCAGCACCTATATTCAAAATGCCTATCGGCAACCATATCTGGAATGCCTATCGGCACCTATATTTGAAATGCCTATCGGCTTCTATATCTGAAATGCCTATCGGCACCTGTTTTTAAAATGGCTATCGGCAACTATATTTGAAATGCCTATCGGCACCTATATCTGAAATGCCTATCGGCACCTATTTTTGAAATGCCTATCGGAAACTACATCTGAAATGCCTATCAGCACCTATATTTGAAATGCCTATCGGCAACCATATCTGGAATGCCTATTGGCACCTATATTTGAAATGCCTATCGGCTTCTATATCTGAAATGCATATCGGCACCTATTTTTAAAATGCCTATCGGAAACTACATCTGAAATGCCTATCAGCACCTATATTTGAAATGCCTATCGGCAACCATATCTGGAATGCCTATTGGCACCTATATTTGAAATGCCTATCGGCTTCTATATCTGAAATGCCTATCGGCACTTATTTTTAAAATGCCTATCGGAAACTACATCTGAAATGCCTATCAGCACCTATATTTGAAATGCCTATTGGCAACCATAACTGGAATGCCTATCGGCACTTATATCTGAAATGCCTATCGGCACCTATTTTTGAAATGCCTATCGGAAACTACATCTGAAATGCCTATCAGCACCTATATTTGAAATGCCTTACGGCTACCATATCTGGAATGCCTATCGGCACCTATATTTGAAATGCCTATCGGCTTCTATATCTGAAATGCCTTTCGGCACCTATTTTTAAAATGGCTATTGGCAACTATATCTGAATGCCTATCGGCACCTATATCTGAAATGCCTATCGGCACCTATTTTTGAAGTGCCTATCGGAATCTACATCTGAAATGCCTATCAGTAGATAAATTTGAAATGCCTATCGGCAACCATATCCGGAATGCCTATCGGCACCTATATTTGAAATGCCTATCGGCTTCTATATCTGAAATGCCTATCGGCACCTATTTTTAAAATGCCAATCGGCAACTATATCTGAAATGCCTATCGGCACCTATATCTGAAATGCCTATCGGCACCTATTTTTGAAATGCCTATCGGAAACTACAACTGAAATGCCTATCAGCACCTCTATTTGAAATGCCTATCGGCAACCATATTTGGAATGCCTATCGGCACCTATATTTGAAATGCCTATCGGCTTCTATATCTGAAATGCCTAGCGGCACCTATTTTTAAAATGCCAATCGGCAACTATATCTGAAGTGCCTATCGGCACCTATATCTGAAATGCCTATCGGCACCTATTTTTGAAATGCCTATCGAAAACTACATCTGAAATGCCTATCAGCACCTATATTTGAAATGCCTATCGGCAACCATATCTGGAATGCCTATCGGCACCTATATTTGAAATGCCTATCGGCTTCTATATCTGAAATGCCTATCGGCACCTATTTTTAAAATGGCTATCGGCAACTATATCTGAAATGCCTATCGGTACCTATATCTGAAATGCCTATCGGCACCTATTTTTGAAATGCCTATCGGAAACTACATCTGGAATGCCTATCGGCACCTATATTTGAAATGCCTATCGACTTCTATATCTGAAATGCCTATCGGCACCTATTTTTAAAATGCCAATCGGCAACTATATCTGAAATGCCTATCGGCACCTATATCTGAAATGCCTATCGACACCAATGTTTGAAATGCCTTTCGGGAACTACATCTAAAATGCCTATCAGCACCTATATTTGAAATGCCTATCGGCAACCGTATCTGGAATGCCTATCGGCACCTATATTTGAAATGCCTATCGGCTTCTATATCTGAAATGCCTATCGGCACCTGTTTTTAAAATGGCTATCGGCAACTATATCTGAAATGCCTATCGGCACCTATATCTGAAATGCCTATCGGCACCTATTTTTGAAATGCCTATCGGAAACTACATCTGAAATGCCTATCAGCACCTATATTTGAAATGCCTATCGGCAACCATATCTGGAATGCCTATCGGCACCTATATTTGAAATGCCTATCGGCTTCTATATCTGAAATGCCTATCGGCACCTATTTTTAAAATGCCTATCGGAAACTACATCTGAAATGCCTATCAGCACCTATATTTGAAATGCCTATCGGCAACCATATCTGGAATGCCTATCGGCACCTATATTTGAAATGCCTATCGGCTTCTATATCTGAAATGCCTATCGGCACCTATTTTTAAAATGGCTATCGGCAACTATATCTAAAATGCCTATCGGCACCTATATCTGAAATGCCTATCGGCACCTATTTTTGAAATGCCTATCGGAAACTACATCTGAAATGCCTATCAGCACCTATATTTGAAATGCCTATTGGCAACCATAACTGGAATGCCTATCGGCACTTATATCTGAAATGCCTATCGGCACCTATTTTTGAAATGCCTATCGGAAACTACATCTGAAATGCCTATCAGCACCTATATTTGAAATGCCTATCGGCAACCATATCTGGAATGCCTATCGGCACCTATATTTGAAATGCCTATCGGCTTCTATATCTGAAATGCCTATCGGCACCTATTTTTAAAATGCCAATCTGCAACTATATCTGAAATGCCTATCGGCACCTATATCTGAAATGCCTATCAGATCCTATTTTTGAAATGCCTATCGGAAACTACATCTGAAGTGCCGATCAGCACTTATATTTGAAATGCCTATCGGCAACCATATCTGGAATGCCTATCGGCACCTATATTTGAAATGCCGATCGGCTTCTATATCTGAAATGCCTATCGGTACCTATTTTTAAAATGGCTATCGGCAACTATATCCGAAATGCGTATCGGCACCTATATCTAAAATGCCTATCGGCACCTATTTTTGAAATGCCTATCGGAAACTACATCTGAAATGCCTATCAGCACCTATATTTGAAATGCCTATCGGCAACCATATCTGGAATGCCTATCGGCACCTATATTTGAAATGCCTATCGGCTTCTATATCTGAAATGTCTATCGGCACTTATTTTTAAAATGCCTATCGGAAACTACATCTGAAATGCCTATCAGCACCTATATTTGAAATGCCTATCGGCAACCATATCTGGAATGCCTATCGGCACCCATATCTGAAATGCCTATCGCCACCTATTTTTGAAATGCCTATCGGAAACTACATCTGAAATGCCTATCAGCACCTATATTTAAAATGCCTATAGGCAACCTTATCTGGAATGCCTATCGGCACCTATATTTGAAATGCCTATCGGCTTCTAGATCTGAAATGCCTATCAGCACCTATTTTTAAAATGCCTATCGGAAACTACATCTGAAATGCCTATCAGCACCTATATTTGAAATGCCTATCGGCAACCATATCTGGAATGCCTATCGGCACCCATATCTGAAATGCCTATCGCCACCTATTTTTGAAATGCCTATCGGAAACTACATCTGAAATGCCTATCAGCACCTATATTTGAAATGCCTATTGGCAACCATAACTGGAATGCCTATCGGCACTTATATCTGAAATGCCTATCGGCACCTATTTTTGAAATGCCTATCGGAAACTACATCTGAAATGCCTATCAGCACCTATATTTGAAATGCCTATCGGCAACCATATCTGGAATGCCTATCGGCACCTATATTTGAAATGCCTATCGGCTTCTATATCTGAAATGCCTATCGGCACCTATTTTTAAAATGCCAATCTGCAACTATATCTGAAATGCCTATCGGCACCTATATCTGAAATGCCTATCAGATCCTATTTTTGAAATGCCTATCGGAAACTACATCTGAAGTGCCGATCAGCACTTATATTTGAAATGCCTATCGGCAACCATATCTGGAATGCCTATCGGCACCTATATTTGAAATGCCGATCGGCTTCTATATCTGAAATGCCTATCGGTACCTATTTTTAAAATGGCTATCGGCAACTATATCCGAAATGCCTATCGGCACCTATATCTAAAATGCCTATCGGCACCTATTTTTGAAATGCCTATCGGAAACTACATCTGAAATGCCTATCAGCACCTATATTTGAAATGCCTATCGGCAACCATATCTGGAATGCCTATCGGCACCTATATTTGAAATGCCTATCGGCTTCTATATCTGAAATGTCAATCGGCACCTATTTTTAAAATGCCTATCGGAAACTACATCTGAAATGCCTATCAGCACCTATATTTGAAATGCCTATCGGCAACCATATCTGGAATGCCTATCGGCACCCATATCTGAAATGCCTATCGCCACCTATTTTTGAAATGCCTATCGGAAACTACATCTGAAATGCCTATCAGCACCTATATTTAAAATGCCTATAGGCAACCTTATCTGGAATGCCTATCGGCACCTATATTTGAAATGCCTATCGGCTTCTAGATCTGAAATGCCTATCAGCACCTATTTTTAAAATGGCTATCGGCAACTATATCTGAAATGCCTATCGGCACCTATATCTGAAATGCCTATCGGCACCTATTTTTGAAATGCCTATCGGAAACTACATCTGAACTGCCTATCAGCACCTATATTTGAAATGCCTATCGGCAACCATATCTGGAATGCCTATCGGCACCTATATCTGAAATGCCTATCGCCACCTATTTTTGAAATGCCTATCGGAAACTACATCTGAAATGCCTATCAGCACCTATATTTAAAATGCCTATAGGCAACCTTATCTGGAATGCCTATCGGCACCTATATTTGAAATGCCTATCGGCTTCTATATCTGAAATGCCTATCGGCACCTATTTTTAAAATGGCTATCGGCAACTATATCTGAAATGCCTATCGGCACCTATATCTGAAATGCCTATCGGCACCTATTTTTGAAATGCCTATCGGAAACTACATCTGAAATGCCTATCAGCACCTATATTTAAAATGCCTATCGGCAACCATATCTGGAATGCCTATCGGGACCTCTTATTTGAAATGCCTATCGGCTTGTATATCTGAAATGCCTATCGGCACCTATTTTTAAAATGCCTATCGGAAACTACATCTGAAATGCCTATCAGCACCTATATTTGAAATGCCTATCGGCAACCATATCTGGAATGCCTATCGGCACCTATATTTGAAATGCCTATCGGCTTCTATATCTGAAATGCCTATCGGCACCTATTTTTAAAATGGCTATCGGCAACTATATCTAAAATGCCTATCGGCACCTATATCTGAAATGCCTATCGGCACCTATTTTTGAAATGCCTATCGGAAACTACATCTGAATTGCCTATCAGCACCTATATTTGTAATGCCTATCAGCAACCATATCTGGAATGCCTATCGGCACCTATATTTGAAATGCCTATCGGCTTCTATATCTGAAATGCCTATCGGCACCTATTTTTAAAATGGCTATCGGCAACTATATCTGAAATGCCTATCGGCACCTATATCTGAAATGCCTATCGGCACCTATTTTTGAAATGCCTATCGGAAACTACATCTGAAATGCCTATCAGCACTTATATTTGAATTGCCTATCGGCAACCATATTTGGAATGCCTATCAGCATCTATATTTGAACTGCCTATCGGCTTCTATATCTAAAATGCCTAGCGGCACCTATTTTTAAAATGCCAATCGGCAACTATATCTGAAGTGCCTATCGGCACCTATATCTAAAATGCCTATCGGCACCTATTTTTGAAATGCCTATCGAAAACTACATCTGAAATGCCTATCAGCACCTATATTTGAAATGCCTATCGGCAACCACATCAGAAATGCCTATCGGCACCTATATCTGAAATGCCTTTCGGCATTTATATCTGAAATGCCTATCGACACCTATATTTGAAATGCCTATCGGCACCTATATTTTAAATGCCTATCGGCAACTATATCTGATATGCCTATCGGCACCTATATCTGAAATGCCTATCGGCACCTATTTTTGAAATGCCTATCGGAAACTACATCTAAAATGCCTATCGGCACCTATTTTAAAAATGCCAATCGGCAACTATATCTGAAATGCCTATCGGCACCTATATCTGAAATGCCTATCGGCACCTATTTTTGAAATGCCTATCGGAAACTACATCTGAAATGCCTATCAGCACCTATATTTGAAATGCCTATCGGCAACCATATCTGAAATGCCTATCGACACCTATATTTGAAATACCTATCGGCTTCTATATCTGAAATGACTATCGGCACCTATTTTTAAAATGCCAATCGGCAACTATATCTGAAATGCCTATCGGCACCTATATCTGAAATGCCAGTCGGCACCAATTTTTTAATGCCTATCGGAAACTACATCTGAAATGCCTGTCAGCACCTATATTTGAAATGCCTATCGGCAACCATATCTGAAATGCCTATCGGTACCTATTTTTGAAATGCCAATCGGCAACTATATCTGAAATGCCTATCGGCACCTATATCTGAAATGCCTATCGGCATCTATTTTTGAAATGCCTATCGGAAACTACATCTGAAATGCCTATCACCACCTATATTTGAAATGCCTATCGGCAACCATATCTGAAATGCCTATCGGTACCTATTTTTGAAATGCCAATCGGTAACTATATCTGAAATGCCTATCGGCACCTATATCTGAAATGCCTATCGGCACCTATTTTTGAAATGCCTATCGGAAACTACATCTGAAATGCCTATCAGCACCTATATTTGAAATGCCTATCGGCAACCATATGTGAAATGCCTATCGACACCTATATTTGAAATGCCTATCGGCACCTATATTTAAAATGCCTATCGGCAACTATATCTGATATGCCTATCGGCACTTATATCTGAAATGCCTATCGGCAACCATATCTGGAATGCCTATCGGCACCTATATTTGAAATGCCTATCGGCTTCGATATCTGAAATGCCTATCGGCACCTGTTTTTAAAATGGCTATCGACAACTATATCTGAAATGCCTATCGGCACCTATTTTTGAAATGCCTATCGGAAACTACATCTGAAATGCCTATCAGTACTTATATTTGAAATGCCTATCGGCAACCATATCTGAAATGATTATCGACACCTATATTTAAAATACCTATCGGCTTCTATATCTGAAATGCTTATCGGCACCTATTTTTAAAATGCCAATCGGCAACTATATCTGAAATGCCTATCGGCACCTATATCTGAAATGCCAGTCGGCACCAATTTTTTCATGTCTATCGGAAACTACATCTGAAATGCCTATCAGCACCTATATTTGAAATACCTATCGGCTTCTATATCTGAAATGTCTATCGGCACCTATTTTTAAAATGCTAATCGGCAACTATATCTGAAATGCCTATCGGCACCTATATCTAATATGCCAATTGGCACCAGTTTTTAAAATGCCTATCGGAAACTTCATCTGAAATGCCTATCAGCACCTATATTTAAAATGCCTATCGGCAACCATATTTGGAATGCCCTATCGGCACCTATATTTGAAATGCCAATCGGCTTCTATATCTGAAATGCCTACCGACACCTATTTTTAAAATGCCAATAGGCAACTATATCTGAAATGCCTATCGGCACCTATATCTGAAATGCCTATCGGTACCTATTTTTGAAATGCCTATCGGAAACTACATCTACAATGCCTATCAGCATCTATATTTAAAATGCCTATCGGCAACCATATCTGGAATGCCTATCGGCACCTATATTCGAAATGCCTATCGGCTTCTATATCTGAAATGCCTATCGGCACCTGTTTTTAAAATGGCTATCGACAACTATATCTGAAATGCCTATCGGCACCTATTTTTGAAATGCCTATCGGAAACTACATCTGAAATGCCTATCAGCACCTATATTTGAAATGCCTATCGGCAACCATAAGTGGAATGCCTATCGGCACCTATATTTGAAATGCCTATCGGCTTCTATATCTGAATGCCTATCGGCACCTATTTTTAAATTGCCTATCGGAAACTACATCTAAATTGCCTATCAGCACCTATATTTGAAATGCCTATCGGCAACCATATCTAGAATGCCTATCGGCACCTATATTTGAAATGCCTATCGGCTTCTATATCTGAAATGCCTATCGGCACCTATTTTTAAAATGCCAATCGGCAACTATATCTGAAACGCCTATCGGCACCTATATCTGAAATGCCTATCGGCACCTATTTTTGAAATGCCTATCGGAAACTACAACTGAAATGCCTATCAGCACCTCTATTTGAAATGCCTATCGGCAACCATATTTGGAATGCCTATCGGCACCTATATTTGAAATGCCTATCGGCTTCTATATCT
The DNA here is from genome assembly GCA_034508555.1 of Venustoraphidia nigricollis. Taxonomy (NCBI): domain Eukaryota; kingdom Metazoa; phylum Arthropoda; class Insecta; order Raphidioptera; family Raphidiidae; genus Venustoraphidia; species Venustoraphidia nigricollis. The sequence goes on along the minus strand of JAVRKA010000719.1, from coordinate 37,031 downwards.
GAAATGCCTAGCGGCACCTATTTTTAAAATGCCAATCGGCAACTATATCTGAAGTGCCTATCGGCACCTATATCTGAAATGCCTATCGGCACCTATTTTTGAAATGCCTATCGAAAACTACATCTGAAATGCCTATCAGCACCTATATTTGAAATGCCTATCGGCAACCATATCTGGAATGCCTATCGGCACCTATATTTGAAATGCCTATCGGCTTCTATATCTGAAATGCCTATCGGCACCTATTTTTAAAATGGCTATCGGCAACTATATCTGAAATGCCTATCGGCACATATTTTTAAAATGCCAATCGGCAACTATATCTGAAATGCCTATCGGCACCTATATCTGAAATGCCTATCGGCACCTATTTTTGAAATGCCTATCGGAAACTACATCTGAAATGCCTATCAGCACTTATATTTGAAATGCCTATCGGCAACCATATCTGGAATGCCTATCGGCACCTATATTTGAAATGCCTATCGGCTTCTATATCTGAAAAGCCTAGCGGCACCTATTTTTAAAATGCCAATCGGTAACTATATCTGAAATGCCTATCGGCACCTATATCTGAAATGCCTATCGGCACCTATTTTTGAAATGCCTATCGTAAACTACATCTGAAATGCCTATCAGCACCTATATTTGAAATGCCTATCGGCAACCATATCTGAAATGCCTATCGACACCTATATTTAAAATACCTATCGGCTTCTATATCTGAAATGCCTATCGGCACCTATTTTTAAAATGCCAATCGGTAACTATATCTGAAATGCCTATCGGCACCTATATCTGAAATGCCTATCGGCACCTATTTTTGAAATGCCTATCGGAAACTACATCTGAAATGCCTATCAGCACCTATATTTGAAATGCCTATCGGCAACCATATCTGGAATGCCTATCGGCACCTATATTTGAAATGCCTATCGGCTTCTATATCTGAAATGCCTATCGGCACCTATTTTTAAAATGCCAATCGGCAACTATATCTGAAATGCCTATCGGCACCTATATCTGAAATGCCTATCGGCACCTATATCTGAAATGCCTATCGACACCAATGTTTGAAATGCCTTTCGGAAACTACATCTAAAATGCCTATCAGCACCTATATTTGAAATGCCTATCGGCAACCATATCTGGAATGCCCATCGGCACCTATATTTGAAATGCCTATCGGCTTCTATATCTGAAATGCCTATCGGCACCTGTTTTTAAAATGGCTATCGGCAACTATATCTGAAATGCCAATCGGCACCTATATCTGAAATGCCTATCGGCACCTATTTTTGAAATGCCTATCGGAAACTACATCTGAAATGCCTATCAGCACCTATATTTGAAATGCCTATCGGCAACCATATCTGGAATGCCTATCGGCACCTATATTTGAAATGCCTATCGGCTTCTATGTCTGAAATGCCTATCGGCACCTATTTTTAAAATGCCTATCGGAAACTACATCTGAAATGCCTATCAGCACCTATATTTGAAATGCCTATCGGCAACCATATCTGGAATGCCTATCGGCACCTATATTTGAAATGCCTATCGGCTTCTATATCTGAAATGCCTATCGGCACCTATTTTTAAAATGGCTATCGGCAACTATATCTAAAATGCCTATCGGCACCTATATCTGAAATGCCTATCGGCACCTATTTTTGAAATGCCTATCGGAAGCTACATCTGAAATGCCAATCAGCACCTATATTTGAAATGCCTATTGGCAACCATAACTGGAATGCCTATCGGCACTTATATCTGAAAGGCCTATCGGCACCTATTTTTGAAATGCCTATCGGAAACTACATCTTAATGCCTATCAGCACCTATATTTGAAATGCCTATCGGCAACCATATTTGGAATGCCTATCGGCACCTATATTTGAAATGCCTATCGGCTTCTATATCTGAAATGCCTATCGGCACCTATTTTTAAAATGCCAATCTGCAACTATATCTGAAATGCCTATCGGCATTTATATCTGAAATGCCTATCAGATCCTATTTTTGAAATGCCTATCGGAAACTACATCTGAAATGCCGATCAGCACTTATATTTGTAATGCCTATCGGCAACCATATCTGGAATGCCTATCGGCACCTATATTTGAAATGCCTATCGGCTTCTATATCTGAAATGCCTATCGGCACCTATTTTTAAAATGGCTATCGGCAACTATATCCGAAATGCCTATCGGCACCTATATCTAAAATGCCTATCGGCACCTATTTTTGAAATGCCTATCGGAAACTACATCTGAAATGCCTATCAGCACCTATATTTGAAATGCCTATCGGCAACCATATCTGGAATGCCTATCGGCACCTATATCTGAAATGCCTATCGGCACCTATTTTTGAAATGCCTATCGGAAACTACAACCGAAATGCCTATCAGCACCTCTATTTGAAATGCCTATCGGCAACCATATTTGTAATGCCTATCAACACCTATATTTGAAATGCCTATCGGCTTCTATATCTGAAATGCCTAGCGGCACCTATTTTTAAAATGCCAATCGGCAACTATATCTGAAGTGCCTATCGGCACCTATATCTGAAATGCCTATCGGCACCTATTTTTGAAATGCCTATCGAAAACTACATCTGAAATGCCTATCAGCACCTATATTTGAAATGCCTATCGGCAACCATATTTGGAATGCCTATCAGCACCTATATTTGAACTGCCTATCGGCTTCTATATCTAAAATGCCTAGCGGCACCTATTTTTAAAAAGCCAATCGGCAACTATATCTGAAGTGCCTATCGGCACCTATATCTAAAATGCCTATCGGCACCTATTTTTGAAATGCCTATCGAAAACTACATCTGAAATGCCTATCAGCACCTATATTAGAAATGCCTATCAGCAACTACATCAGAAATGCCTATCGACACCTATATTTGAAATGCCTATCGGCACCTATATTTTAAATGCCTATCGGCAACTATATCTGATATGCCTATCGGCACCTATATCTGAAATGCCTATCGGCACCTATTTTTGAAATGCCTATCGGAAACTACATCTAAAATGCCTATCGGCACCTATTTTAAAAATGCCAATCGGCAACTATATCTGAAATGCCTATCGGCACCTATATCTGAAATGCCTATCGGCACCTATTTTTGAAATGCCTATCGGAAACTACATCTGAAATGCCTATCAGCACCTATATTTGAAATGCCTATCGGCAACCATATCTGAAATGCCTATCGACACCTATATTTGAAATACCTATCGGCTTCTATATCTGAAATGACTATCGGCACCTATTTTTAAAATGCCAATCGGCAACTATATCTGAAATGCCTATCGGCACCTATATCTGAAATGCCAGTCGGCACCAATTTTTTAATGCCTATCGGAAACTACATCTGAAATGCCTGTCAGCACCTATATTTGAAATGCCTATCGGCAACCATATCTGAAATGCCTATCGGTACCTATTTTTGAAATGCCAATCGGCAACTATATCTGAAATGCCTATCGGCACCTATATCTGAAATGCCTATCGGCACCTATTTTTGAAATGCCTATCGGAAACTACATCTGAAATGCCTATCAGCACCTATATTTGAAATGCCTATCGGCAACCATATCTGAAATGCCTATCGGTACCTATTTTTGAAATGCCAATCGGCAACTATATCTGAAATGCCTATCGGCACCTATATCTGAAATGCCTATCGGCACCTATTTTTGAAATGCCTATCGGAAACTACATCTGAAATGCCTATCAGCACCTATATTTGAAATGCCTATCGGCAACCATATCTGAAATGCCTATCGACACCTATATTTGAAATGCCTATCGGCACCTATATTTAAAATGCCTATCGGCAACTATATCTGATATGCCTATCGGCACTTATATCTGAAATGCCTATCGGCACCTGTTTTTAAAATGGCTATCGACAACTATATCTGAAATGCCTATCGGCACCTATTTTTGAAATGCCTATCGGAAACTACATCTGAAATGCCTATCAGCACCTATATTTGAAATGCCTATCGGCAACCATATCTGAAATGATTATCGACACCTATATTTAAAATACCTATCGGCTTCTATATCTGAAATTCTTATCGGCACCTATTTTTAAAATGCCAATCGGCAACTATATCTGAAATGCCTATCGGCACCTATATCTGAAATGCCAGTCTTCACCAATTTTTTCATGTCTATCGGAAACTACATCTGAAATGCCTATCAGCACCTATATTTGAAATACCTATCGGCTTCTATATCTGAAATGTCTATCGGCACCCATTTTTAAAATGCCAATCGGCAACTATATCTGAAATGCCTATCGGCACCTATATCTAATATGCCAATCGGCACCAGTTTTTGAAATGCCTATCGGAAACTACATCTGAAATGCCTTTCAGCACCTATATTTAAAATGCCTATCGGCAACCATATCTGGAATGCCCTATCGGCACCTATATTTGAAATGCCAATCGGATTCTATATCTGAAATGCCTACCGACACCTATTTTTAAAATGCCAATTGGCAACTATATCTGAAATGCCTATCGGCACCTATATCTGAAATGCCTATCGGTACCTATTTTTGAAATACCTATCGGAAACTACATCTAAAATGCCTATCAGCATCTATATTTAAAATGCCTATCGGCAACCATATCTGGAATGCCTATCGGCACCTATATTTGAAATGCCTATCGGCTTCTATATCTGAAATGCCTATCGGCACCTGTTTTTAAAATGGCTATCGACAACTATATCTGAAATGCCTATCGGCACCTATTTTTGAAATGCCTATCGGAAACTACATCTGAAATGCCTATCAGCACCTATATTTGAAATGCCTATCGGCAACCATAAGTGGAATGCCTATCGGCACCTATATTTGAAATGCCTATCGGCTTCTATATCTGAATGCCTATCGGCACCTATTTTTAAATTGCCTATCGGAAACTACATCTGAAATGCCTATCAGCACCTATTTTTGAAATGCCTATCGGCAACCATATCTAGAATGCCTATCGGCACCTATATTTGAAATGCCTATCGGCTTCTATATCTGAAATGCCTATCGGCACCTATTTTTAAAATGCCAATCGGCAACTATATCTGAAATGCCTATCGGCACCTATATCTGAAATGCCTATCGGCACCTATTTTTGAAATGCCTATCGGAAACTACAACTGAAATGCCTATCAGCACCTCTATTTGAAATGCCTATCGGCAACCATATTTGGAATGCCTATCGGCACCTATATTTGAAATGCCTATCGGCTTCTATATCTGAAATGCCTAGCGGCACCTATTTTTAAAATGCCAATCGGCAACTATATCTGAAGTGCCTATCGGCACCTATATCTGAAATGCCTATCGGCACCTATTTTTGAAATGCCTATCGAAAACTACATCTGAAATGCCTATCAGCACCTATATTTGAAATGCCTATCGGCAACCATATCTGGAATGCCTATCGGCACCTATATTTGAAATGCCTATCGGCTTCTATATCTGAAATGCCTATCGGCACCTATTTTTAAAATGGCTATCGGCAACTATATCTGAAATGCCTATCGGTACCTATATCTGAAATGCCTATCGGCACCTATTTTTGAAATGCCTATCGGAAACTACATCTGGAATGCCTATCGGCACCTATATTTGAAATGCCTATCGGCTTCTATATCTGAAATGCCTATCGGCACCTATTTTTAAAATGCCAATCGGCAACTATATCTGAAATGCCTATCGGCACCTATATCTGAAATGCCTATCGACACCAATGTTTGAAATGCCTTTCGGAAACTACATCTAAAATGCCTATCAGCACCTATATTTGAAATGCCTATCGGCAACCATATCTGAAATGCCTATCGGCACCTATATTTGAAATGCCTATCGGCTTCTATATCTGAAATGCCTATCGGCACCTGTTTTTAAAATGGCTATCGGCAACTATATCTGAAATGCCTATCGGCACCTATATCTGAAATGCCTATCGGCACCTATTTTTGAAATGCCTATCGGAAACTACATCTGAAATGCCTATCAGCACCTATATTTGAAATGCCTATCGGCAACCATATCTGGAATGCCTATCGGCACCTATATTTGAAATGCCTATCGGCTTCTATATCTGAAATGCCTATCGGCACCTATTTTTAAAATGCCTATCGGAAACTACATCTGAAATGCCTATCAGCACCTATATTTGAAATGCCTATCGGCAACCATATCTGGAATGCCTATCGGCACCTATATTTGAAATGCCTATCGGCTTCTATATCTGAAATGCCTATCGGCACCTATTTTTAAAATGGCTATCGGCAACTATATCTAAAATGCCTATCGGCACCTATATCTGAAATGCCTATCGGCACCTATTTTTGAAATGCCTATCTGAAACTACATCTGAAATGCCAATCAGCACCTATATTTGAAATGCCTATTGGCAACCATAACTGGAATGCCTATCGGCACTTATATCTGAAATGCCTATCGGCACCTATTTTTGAAATGCCTATCGGAAACTACATCTGAAATGCCTATCAGCAACTATATTTGAAATGCCTATCGGCAACCATATCTGGAATGCCTATCGGCACCTATATTTGAAATGCCTATCGGCTTCTATATCTGAAATGCCTATCGGCACCTATTTTTAAAATGCCAATCTGCAACTATATCTGAAATGCCTATCGGCATTTATATCTGAAATGCCTATCAGATCCTATTTTTGAAATGCCTATCGGAAACTACATCTGAAATGCCGATCAGCACTTATATTTGTAATGCCTATCGGCAACCATATCTGGAATGCCTATCGGCACCTATATTTGAAATGCCTATCGGCTTCTATATCTGAAATGCCTATCGGCACCTATTTTTAAAATGGCTATCGGCAACTATATCCGAAATACCTATCGGCACCTATATCTAAAATGCCTTTTGGCACCTATTTTTGAAATGCCTATCGGAAACTACATCTGAAATGCCTATCAGCACCTATATTTGAAATGCCTATCGGCAACCATATCTGGAATGCCTATCGGCACCTATATTTGAAATGCCTATCGGCTTCTATATCTGAAATGTCTATCGGCACCTATTTTTAAAATGCCTATCGGAAACTACATCTGAAATGCCTATCAGCACCTATATTTGAAATGCCTATCGGCAACCATATCTGGAATGCCTATCGGCACCTATATTTGAAATGCCTATCGGCTTCTATATCTGAAATGCCTATCGGCACCTATTTTTAAAATGCCAATCTGCAACTATATCTGAAATGCCTATCGGCATTTATATCTGAAATGCCTATCAGATCCTATTTTTGAAATGCCTATCGGAAACTACATCTGAAATGCCTATCAGCACCTATATTTGAAATGCCTATCGGCAACCATATCTGGAATGCCTATCGGCACCTATATTTGAAATGCCTATCGGCTTCTATATCTGAAATGCCTATCGGCACCTATTTTTAAAATGCCTATCGGAAACTACATCTGAAATGCCTATCAGCACCTATATTTGAAATGCCTATCGGCAACCATATCTGGAATGCCTATCGGCACCTATATTTGAAATGCCTATCGGCTTCTATATCTGAAATGCCTATCGGCACCTATTTTTAAAATGGCTATCGGCAACTATATCTAAAATGCCTATCGGCACCTATATCTGAAATGCCTATCGACACCTATTTTTGAAATGCCTATCGGAAACTACATCTGAAATGCCAATCAGCACCTATATTTGAAATGCCTATTGGCAACCATAACTGGAATGCCTATCGGCACTTATATCTGAAATGCCTATCGGCACCTATTTTTGAAATGCCTATCGGAAACTACATCTGAAATGCCTATCAGCAACTATATTTGAAATGCCTATCGGCAACCATATCTGGAATGCCTATCGGCACCTATATTTGAAATGCCTATCGGCTTCTATATCTGAAATGCCTATCGGCACCTATTTTTAAAATGCCAATCTGCAACTATATCTGAAATGCCTATCGGCATTTATATCTGAAATACCTATCAGATCCTATTTTTGAAATGCCTATCGGAAACTACATCTGAAATGCCGATCAGCACTTATATTTGTAATGCCTATCGGCAACCATATCTGGAATGCCTATCGGCACCTATATTTGAAATGCCTATCGGCTTCTATATCTGAAATACCTATCGGCACCTATTTTTAAAATGGCTATCGGCAACTATATCCGAAATACCTATCGGCACCTATATCTAAAATGCCTATCGGCACCTATTTTTGAAATGCCTATCGGAAACTACATCTGAAATGCCTATCAGCACCTATATTTGAAATGCCTATCGGCAACCATATCTGGAATGCCTATCGGCACCTATATTTGAAATGCCTATCGGCTTCTATATCTGAAATGTCTATCGGCACCTATTTTTAAAATGCCTATCGGAAACTACATCTGAAATGCCTATCAGCACCTATATTTGAAATGCCTATCGGCAACCATATCTGGAATGCCTATCGGCACCTATATTTGAAATGCCTATCGGCTTCTATATCTGAAATGCCTATCGGCACCTATTTTTAAAATGCCAATCTGCAACTATATCTGAAATGCCTATCGGCATTTATATCTGAAATGCCTATCAGATCCTATTTTTGAAATGCCTATCGGAAACTACATCTGAAATGCCTATCAGCACCTATATTTGAAATGCCTATCGGCAACCATATCTGTAATGCCTATCGGCACCTATATTTGAAATGCCTATCGGCTTCTATATCTGAAATGCCTATCGGCACCTATTTTTAAAATGGCTATCGGCAACTATATCTGAAATGCCTATCAGCACCTATATCTGAAATGCCTATCGGCACCTATTTTTGAAATGCCTATCGGAAACTACATCTGAACTGCCTATCAGCACCTATATTTGAAATGCCTATCGGCAACCATATCTGGAATGCCTATCGGCACCTATAACTGAAATGCCTATCGCCACCTATTTTTGAAATGCCTATCGGAAACTACATCTGAAATGCCTATCAGCACCTATATTTAAAATGCCTATAGGCAACCTTATCTGGAATGCCTATCGGCACCTATATTTGAAATGCCTATCGGCTTCTATATCTGAAATGCCTATCGGCACCTATTTTTAAAATGGCTATCGGCAACTATATCTGAAATGCCTATCGGCACCTATATCTGAAATGCCTATCAGCACCTATTTTTGAAATGCCTATCGGAAACTACATCTGAAATGCCTATCAGCACCTATATTTAAAATGCCTATCGGCAACCATATCTGGAATGCCTATCGGGACCTCTTATTTGAAATGCCTATCGGCTTGTATATCTGAAATGCCTATCGGCACCTATTTTTAAAATGCCAATCGGAAACTACATCTGAAATGCCTATCAGCACCTATATTTGAAATGCCTATCGGCAACCATATCTGGAATGCCTATCGGCACCTATATTTGAAATGCCTATCGGCTTCTATATCTGAAATGCCTATCGGCACCTATTTTTAAAATGGCTATCGGCAACTATATCTAAAATGCCTATCGGCACCTATATCTGAAATGCCTATCGGCACCTATTTTTGAAATGCCTATCGGAAACTACATCTGAATTGCCTATCAGCACCTATATTTGAAATGCCTATCGGCAACCATATCTGGAATGCCTATCGGCACCTATATTTGAAAAGCCTATCGGCTTCTATATCTGAAATGCCTATCGGCACCTATTTTTAAAATGGCTATCGGCAACTATATCTGAAATGCCTATCGGCACCTATATCTGAAATGCCTATCGGCACCTATTTTTGAAATGCCTATCGGAAACTACATCTGAAATGCCTATCAGCACCTATATTTGAAATGCCTATCGGCAACCATATTTGTAATGCCTATCAGCACCTATATTTGAAATGCGTATCGGCTTCTATATCTAAAATGCCTAGCGGCACCTATTTTTAAAATGCCAATCGGCAACTATATCTGAAGTGCCTATCCGCACCTATATCTAAAATGCCTATCGGCACCTATTTTTGAAATGCCTATCGAAAACTACATCTGAAATGCCTATCAGCACCTATATTTGAAATGCCTATCGGCGACCACATCAGAAATGCCTATCGGCACCTATATCTGAAATGCCTTTCGGCATTTATATCTGAAATGCCTATCGACACCTATATGTGAAATGCCTATCGGCACCTATATTTTAAATACCTATCGGCAACTATATCTGATATGCCTATCGGCACCTATATCTGAAATGCCTATCGGCACCTATTTTTGAAATGCCTATCGGAAGCTACATCTAAAATGCCTATCGGCACCTATTTTAAAAATGCCAATCGGCAACTATATCTGAAATGCCTATCGGCACCTATATCTGAAATGCCTATCGGCACCTATTTTTGAAATGCCTATTGGAAACTACATCTGAAATGCCTATCAGCACCTATATTTGAAATGCCTATCGGCAACCATATCTGAAATGATTATCGACACCTATATTTAAAATACCTATCGGCTTCTATATCTGAAATGCTTATCGGCACCTATTTTTAAAATGCCAATCGGCAACTATATCTGAAATGCCTATCGGCACCTATATCTGAAATGCCAGTCGGCACCAATTTTTTCATGTCTATCGGAAACTACATCTAAAATGCCTATCAGCACCTATATTTGAAATACCTATCGGCTTCTATATCTGAAATGTCTATCGGCACCTATTTTTAAAATGCCAATCGGCAACTATATCTGAAATGCCTATCGGCACCTATATCTAATATGCCAATCGGCACCAGTTTTTGAAATGCCTATCGGAAACTACATCTGAAATGCCTATCAGCACCTATATTTTAAATGCCTATCGGCAACCATATCTGGAATGCCCTATCGGCACCTATATTTGAAATGCCAATCGGCTTCTATATCTGAAATGCCTACCGACACCTATTTTTAAAATGCCAATTGGCAACTATATCTGAAATGCCTATCGGCACCTATATCTGAAATGCCTATCGGTACCTATTTTTGAAATGCCTATCGGAAACTACATCTAAAATGCCTATCAGCATCTATATTTAAAATGCCTATCGGCACCTATATCTGAAATGCCTATCGGTACCTATTTTTGAAATGCCTATCGGAAACTACATCTAAAATGCCTATCAGCATCTATATTTAAAATGCCTATCGGCAACCATATCTGGAATGCCTATCGGCACCTATATTTGAAATGCCAATCGGCTTCTATATCTGAAATGCCTACCGACACCTATTTTTAAAATGCCAATTGGCAACTATATCTGAAATGCCTATCGGCACCTATATCTGAAATGCCTATCGGCACCTATATTTGAAATGCCTATCGGCTTCTATATCTGAAATGCCTATCGGCACCTATTTTTAAAATGCCAATCGGCAACTATATCTGAAATGCCTATCGGCACCTATATCTGAAATGCCTATCGGCACCTATTTTTGAAATGCCTATCGGAAACTACAACTGAAATGCCTATCAGCACCTCTATTTGAAATGCCTATCGGCAACCATATTTGGAATGCCTATCGGCACCTATATTTGAAATGCCTATCGGCTTCTATACCTGAAATGCCTAGCGGCACCTATTTTTAAAATGCCAATCGGCAACTATATCTGAAGTGCCTATCGGCACCTATATCTGAAATGCCTATCGGCACCTATTTTTGAAATGCCTATCGAAAACTACATCTGAAATGCCTATCAGCACCTATATTTGAAATGCCTATCGGCAACCATATCTGGAATGCCTATCGGCACCTATATTTGAAATGCCTATCGGCTTCTATATCTGAAATGCCTATCGGCACCTATTTTTAAAATGCCAATCGGCAACTATATCTGAAATGCCTATCGGCACCTATATCTGAAATGCCTATCGACACCAATGTTTGAAATGCCTTTCGGAAACTACATCTAAAATGCCTATCAGCACCTATATTTGAAATGCCTATCGGCAACCATATCTGGAATGCCTATCGGCACCTATATTTGAAATGCCTATCGGCTTCTATATCTGAAATGCCTATCGGCACCTGTTTTTAAAATGGCTATCGGCAACTATATCTGAAATGCCAATCGGCACCTATATCTGAAATGCCTATCGGCACCTATTTTTGAAATGCCTATCGGAAACTACATCTGAAATGCCTATCAGCACCTATATTTGAAATGCCTATCGGCAACCATATCTGGAATGCCTATCGGCACCTATATTTGAAATGCCTATCGGCTTCTATATCTAAAATGCCTATCGGCACCTATTTTTAAAATGCCTATCGGAAACTACATCTGAAATGCCTATCAGCACCTATATTTGAAATGCCTATCGGCAACCATATCTGGAATGCCTATCGGCACCTATATTTGAAATGCCTATCGGCTTCTATATCTGAAATGCCTATCGGCACCTATTTTTAAAATGGCTATCGGCAACTATATCTAAAATGCCTATCGGCACCTATATCTGAAATGCCTATCGGCACCTATTTTTGAAATGCCTATCGGAAACTACATCTTAATGCCTATCAGCACCTATATTTGAAATGCCTATCGGCAACCATATCTGGAATGCCTATCGGCACCTATATTTAAAATGCCTATCGGCTTCTATATCTGAAATGCCTATCGGCACCTATTTTTAAAATGCCAATCTGCAACTATATCTGAAATGCCTATCGGCATTTATATCTGAAATGCCTATCAGATCCTATTTTTGAAATGCCTATCGGAAACTACATCTGAAATGCCGATCAGCACTTATATTTGTAATGCCTATCGGCAACCATATCTGGAATGCCTATCGGCACCTATATTTGAAATGCCTATCGGCTTCTATATCTGAAATGCCTATCGGCACCTATTTTTAAAATGGCTATCGGCAACTATATCCGAAATGCCTATCGGCACCTATATCTAAAATGCCTATCGGCACCTATTTTTGAAATGCCTATCGGAAACTACATCTGAAATGCCTATCAGCACCTATATTTGAAATGCCTATCGGCAACCATATCTGGAATGCCTATCGGCACCTATATCTGAAATGCCTATCGGCACCTATTTTTGAAATGCCTATCGGAAACTACAACCGAAATGCCTATCAGCACCTCTATTTGAAATGCCTATCGGCAACCATATTTGGAATGCCTATCGGCACCTATATTTGAAATGCCTATCGGCTTCTATATCTGAAATGCCTAGCGGCACCTATTTTTAAAATGCCAATCGGCAACTATATCTGAAGTGCCTATCGGCACCTATATCTGAAATGCCTATCGGCACCTATTTTTGAAATGCCTATCGAAAACTACATCTGAAATGCCTATCAGCACCTATATTTGAAATGCCTATCGGCAACCATATCTGGAATGCCTATCGGCACCTATATTTGAAATGCCTATCGGCTTCTATATCTGAAATGCCTATCGGCACCTATTTTTAAAATGGCTATCGGCAACTATATCTGAAATGCCTATCGGCACCTATTTTTAAAATGCCAATCGGCAACTATATCTGAAAAGCCTATCGGCACCTATATCTGAAATGCCTATCGGCACCTATTTTTGAAATGCCTATCGGAAACTACATCTGAAATGCCTATCAGCACCTATATTTGAAATGCCTATCGGCAACCATATCTAGAATGCCTATCGGCACCTATATTTGAAATGCCTATCGGCTTCTATATCTGAAATGCCTATCGGCACCTATTTTTAAAATGCCAATCGGCAACTATATCTGAAATGCCTATCGGCACCTATATCTGAAATGCCTATCGGCACCTATTTTTGAAACGCCTATCGGAAACTACAACTGAAATGCCTATCAGCACCTCTATTTGAAATGCCTATCGGCAACCATATTTGGAATGCCTATCGGCACCTATATTTGAAATGCCTATCGGCTTCTATATCTGAAATGCCTAGCGGCACCCATTTTTAAAATGCCAATCGGCAACTATATCTGAAGTGCCTATCGGCACCTATATCTGAAATGCCTATCGGCACCTATTTTTGAAATGCCTATCGAAAACTACATCTGAAATGCCAATCAGCACCTATATTTGAAATGCCTATCGGCAACCATATTTGGAATGCCTATCGGCACCTATATTTGAAATGCCTATCGGCTTCTATATCTGAAATGCCTATCGGCACCTATTTTTAAAATGCCAATCGGCAACTATATCTGAAATGCCTATCGGCACCTATATCTGAAATGCCTATCGACACCAATGTTTGAAATGCCTTTCGGAAACTACATCTAAAATGCCTATCAGCACCTATATTTGAAATGCCTATCGGCAACCATATCTGGAATGCCTATCGGCACCTATATTTGAAATGCCTATCGGCTTCTATATCTGAAATGCCTATCGGCACCTGTTTTTAAAATGGCTATCGGCAACTATATCTGAAATGCCTATCGGCACCTATATTTGAAATGCCTATCGGCTTCTATATCTGAAATGCCTATCGGCACCTATTTTTAAAATGGCTATCGGCAACTATATCTGAAATGCCTATCGGCACCTATATTTGAAATGCCTATCGGCTTCTATATCTGAAATGCCTATCGGCACCTATTTTTAAAATGCCAATCGGCAACTATATCTGAAATGCCTATCGGCACCTATATCTAAAATGCCAATCGGCACCAATTTTTGAAATGCCTATCGGAAACTACATCTGAAATGCCTATCAGCACCTATATTTGAAATGCCTATCGGCAACCATATCTGGAATGCCTATCGGCACCTATATTTGAAATGCCTATCGGCTTCCATATCTGAAATGCCTATCGACACCTATTTTTAAAATGCCAATTGGCAACTATATGTGAAATGTTTATCGGCACCTATATCTGAAATGCCTATCGGCACCTATTTTTGAAATGCCTATCGAAAACTACATCTGAAATGCCTATCAGCACCTATATTTGAAATGCCTATCGGCAACCATATCTGGAATGCCTATCGGCACCTATATTTGAAATGCCTATCGGCTTCTTTATCTGAAATGCCTATCGGCACCTATATCTGAAATGCCTATCGGCACCTATTTTTGAAATGCCTATCGGAAACTACATCTGAAATGCCTATCAGCACCTATATTTGAAATGCCTATCGGCAACCATATCTGAAATGCCCATCGATACCTATATTTGGAAATACCTATCGGCTTCTATATCTGAAATGCCTATCGGCACCTATTTTTAAAATGCCAATCGACAACTATATCTGAAATGCCTATCGGCACCTATATCTGAAATGCCAATCGGCACCAATTTTTTAATGCCTATCGGAAACTACATCTGAAATGCCTATCAGCACCTATATTTGAAATGCCTATCGGCAACCATATCTGAAATGCCTATCGACACCTATATTTGAAATACCTATCGGCTTCTATGTCTGAAATGCCTATCGGCACCTATTTTTAAAATGCCAATCGGCAACTATATCTGAAATGCCTATCGGCACCTATATCTAAAATGGCAATCGGCACCAGTTTTTGAAATGCCTATCGGAAACTACATCTGAAATGCCTATCAGCACCTATATTTAAAATGCCGATCGGCAACCATATCTGGAATGCCTATCGGCACCTATATTTGAAATGCCAATCGGCTTCTATATCTGAAATGCCTACCGACACCTATTTTTAAAATGCCAATTGGCAACTATATCTGAAATGCCTATCGGCACCAATATCTGAAATGCCTATCGGTACCTATTTTTGAAATGCCTATCGGAAACTACATCTGAAATGCCTATCAGCACCTATATTTAAAATGCCTATCGGCAACCATATCTCGAATGCTTATCGGCACCTATATTTGAAATGCCTATCGGCTTCTATATCTGAAATGCCTATCGGCACCTGTTTTTAAAATGGCTATCGGCAACTATATCTGAAATGCCTATCGGCACCTATATCTGAAATGCCTATCGGCACCTATTTTTGAAATGCCTATCGGAAACTACATCTGAAATGCCTATCAGCACCTATATTTGAAATGCCTATCGGCAACCATATCTGGAATGCCTATCGGCACCTATATTTGAAATGCCTATCGGCTTCTATATCTGAATGCCTATCGGCACCTATTTTTAAAATGCCTATCGGAAACTACATCTGAAATGCCTATCAGCACCTATATTGAAATGCCTATCGGCAACCATATCTGGAATGCCTATGGGCACCTATATTTGAAATGCCTATCGGCTTCTATATCTGAAATGCCTATCGGCACCTATTTTTAAAATGGCTATCGGCAACTATATCTAAAATGTCTATCGGCACATATATCTGAAATGCCTATCGGCACCTATTTTTGAAATGCCTATCGGAAACTACATCTGAAATGCCTATCAGCACCTATATTTGAAATGCCTATCGGCAACCATAACTGGAATGCCTATCGGCACTTATATCTGAAATGTCTATCGGCACCTATTTTTGAAATGCCTATCGGAAACTACATCTGAAATGCCTATCAGCACCTATATTTGAAATGCCTATCGGCAACCATATCTGGAATGCCTATCGGCACCTATATTTGAAATGCCTATCGGCTTCTATATCTGAAATGCCTATCGGCACCTATTTTTAAAATGGCTATCGGCAACTATATCTGAATGCCTATCAGCACCTATATCTGAAATGCCTATCGGCACCTATTTTTGAAATGCCTATCGGAAACTACATCTGAAATGCCTATCAGCACCTATATTTGAAATGCCTATCGGCAACCATATCCGGAATGCCTATCGGCACCTATATTTGAAATGCCTATCGGCGTCTATATCTAAAATGCCTATCGGCACCTATTTTTAAAATGCCAATCGGCAACTATATCTGAAATGCCTATCGGCACCTATATCTGAAATGCCTATCGGCACCTATTTTTGAAATGCCTATCGGAAACTACAACTGAAATGCCTATCAGCACCTATATTTAAAATGCCTATCGGCAACCATATTTGGAATGCCTATCAGCACCTATATATGAAATGCCTATCGGCTTCTATATCTGAAATGCCTAGCGGCACCTATTTTTAAAATGCCAATCGGCAACTATATCTGAAGTGCCTATCGGAACCTATATCTGAAATGCCTATCGGCACCTATTTTTGAAATGTCTATCGAAAACTACATCTGAAATGCCTATCAGCACCTATATTTGAAATGCCTATCGGCAACCACATCAGAAATGCCTATCGGCACCTATATCTGAAATGCCTTTCGGCATTTATATCTGAAATGCCTATCGACACCTATATTTGAAATGCCTATCGGCACCTATATTTTAAATGCCTATCGGCAACTATATCTGATATGTCTATCGGCACCTATATCTGAAATGCCTATCGGCACCTATTTTTGAAATGCCTATCGGAAACTACAGCTAAAATGCATATCGGCACCTATTTTTAAAATGCCAATCGGCAACTATATCTGAAATGCCTATCGGCACCTATATCTAAAATGCCTATCGGCACCTATTTTTGAAATGCCTATCGGAAACTACATCTGAAATGCCTATCAGCACCTATATTTGAAATGCCTATCGGCAACCATATCTGAAATGCCTATCAACACCTATATTTGAAATACCTATCGGCTTCTATATCTGAAATGCCTAAGGCACCTATTTTTGAAATGCCAATCGGCAACTATATCTGAAATGCCTATCGGCACCTATATCTGAAATGCCAATCGGCACCAATTTTTGAAATGCCTATCGGAAACTACATCTGAAATGCCTATCAGCACCTATATTTGAAATGCCTATCGGCAACCATATCTGAAATGCCTATCGACACCTATATTTGAAATACCTATCGGCTTCTATATCTGAAATGCCTGTCGGCACCTATTTTTAAAATGCCAATCGGCAACTATATCTGAAATGCCTATCGGCACCTATATCTAAAATGCCAATCGGCACCAATTTTTGAAATGCCTATCGGAGACTACATCTGAAATGCCTATCAGCACTTATATTTGAAATGCCTATCGGCAACCATATCTGGAATGCCTATCGGCACCTATATTTGAAATGCCTATCGGCTTCTATATCTGAAATGCCTATCGACACCTATTTTTAAAATGCTAATTGGCAACTATATCTGAAATGCCTATCGCTACCTTTATCTGAAATGCCTATCGGTACCTATTTTTGAAATGCCTATCGGAAACTACATCTGAAATGCCTATCAGCACTTATATTTGAAATGCCTATCGGCAACCATATCTGGAATGCCTATCGGCACCTATATTTGAAATGCCTATCGGCTTGTATATCTGAAATGCCTGTCGGCACCCATTTTTAAAATGCCAATCGGCAACTATATCTGAAATGCCTATAGGCACCTATATCTTAAATGCCTATCGGCACCTATTTTTGAAATGCCTATCGGAAACTACATCTGAAATGCCTATCAGCACCTATATTTGAAATGCCTATCGTCAACCATATCTGAAATGCCTATCGACACATATATTTGAAATACCTATCGGCTTCTATATCTGAAATGCCTATCGGCACCTATTTTTAAAATGTCAATCGGTAACTATATCTGAAATGCCTATCGGCACCAATTTTTGAAATGCCTATCGGAAAATACATCTGGAATGCCTATCAGCACCTATATTTGAAATGCCTATCGGCAACCATATCTGGAATGCCTATCGGCACCTATATTTGAAATGCCTATCGGCTTCTATATCTGAAATGCCTATCGACACCTATTTTTAAAATGCCAATCGGCAACTATATCTGAAATGCCTATCGGCACCTATATCTATAATCCCTATCGGCACCTATTTTTAAAATGCCTATCGGAAACTATATCTGAAATGCCTATCAGCACCTATATTTGAAATGCCTATCGGCAACCATATCTGAAATGCCTATCGACACCTATATTTGAAATACCTATCGGCTTTTATATCTGAAATGCCTATCAACACCTATTTTTAAAATGCCAATCGGCAACTATATCTGAAATGCCTATCGGCACCTATATCTGAAATGCCTATCGGCACCAATTTTTGTAATGCCTATCGGAAATTACATCTGAAATGCCTATCAGCACCTATATTTGAAATGCCTATCGGCAACCATATCTGGAATGCTTATCGGCACCTATATTTGAAATTCCTATCGGCTTCTATATCTGAAATGCCTATCAAAACCTATTTTTAAAATGCCAATCGGCAACTATATCTGAAATGCCTATCGGCACCTATATCTGAAATGCCTATCGGCACCTATTTTTGAAATGCCTATCGAAAACTACATCTAAATGCCTATCAGCACCTATATTTGAAATGCCTATCGGCAACCATATCTGGAATGCCTATCGGCACCTATATTTGAAATGCCTATCGGCTTCTATATCTGAAATGCCTATCGGCACCTATTTTTAAAATGGCTATCGGCAACTATATCTGAAATGCCTATCGGCACCTATATCTGAAATGCCTATCGGCACCTATTTTTAAAATGCCTATCGGAAACTACATCTGAAATGCCTATCAGCACCTATATTTGAAATGCCTATCGGCAACCATATCTGGAATGCTTATCGGCACCTATATTTGAAATGCCTATCGACTTCTACATCTGAAATGCCTATCGGCACCTATTTTTAAAATGCCTATCGGAAACTACATCTGAAATGCCTATCAGCACCTATATTTGAAATGCCTATCGGCAACCATATCTGGAATGCCTATCGGCACCTATATTTGAAATGCCTATCGGCTTCTATATCTGAAATGCCTGTCGGCACCTATTTTTAAAATGCCAATCGGCAACTATATCTGAAATGCCTATCGGCACCTATATCTGAAATGCCTATCGGCACCTATTTTTGAAATGCCTATCGGAAACAACAACTGAAATGCCTATCAGCACCTATATTTGAAATGCCTGTCGGCAACCATATTTGGAATGCCCATCGGCACCTATATTTGAAATGCCTATCGGCTTCTATATCTAAAATGCCTAGCGGCACCTATTTTTAAAATGCCAATCGGCAACTATATCTGAAGTGCCTATCGGCACCTATATCTAAAATGCCTATCGGCACCCATTTTTGAAATGCCTATCGAAAACTACATCTGAAATGCCTATCAGCACCTATATTTGAAATGCCTATCGGCAACCACATCAGAAATGCCTATCGGCACCTATATCTGAAATGCCTATCGGTACCTATTTTTGAAATGCCTATCGGAAACTACATCTGAAATGCCTATCAGCACCTATATTTTAAATGCCTATCGGCAACCATATCTGGAATGCCCTTCGGCACCTATATTTGAAATGCCTATCGGCTTCAATATCTGAAATGCCTATCGGCACCTATTTTTAAAATGGCTATCGGCAACTATATCTGAAATGCCTATCGGCACCTAAATCTGAAATGCCTATCGGCACCTATTTTTGAAATGCCTATCGGAAACTACATCTGAAATGCCTATCAGCACCTATATTTGAAATGCCTATCGGCAACCATATCTGGAATGCCTATCGGCACCTATATTTGAAATGCCTATCGGCTTCTATATCTGAAATGCCTATCGGCACCTATTTTTAAAATGCCTATCGGAAACTACATCTGAAATGCCTATCAGCACCTATATTTAAAATGTCTATCGGCAACCATATCTGAAATGCCTATCGACACCTATATTTGAAATACCTATCGGCTTCTATATCTGAAATGCCTATCGGCACCTATTTTTAAAATGCCAATCGGTAACTATATCTGAAATGCCTATCGGCACCTATATCTGAAATGCCTATCGGCACCAATTTTTGAAATGCCTATCGGAAACTACATCTGAAATGCCTATCAGCACCTATATTTGAAATGCCTATCGGCAACCATATCTGGAATGCTTATCGGCACCTATATTTGAAATGCCTATCGGCTTCTATATCTGAAATGCCTATCGGCACCTATTTTTAAAATGCCTATCGGAAACTACATCTGAAATGCCTATCAACACCTATATTTGAAATGCCTATCGGCAACCATATCTGGAATGCCTATCGGCACCTATATTTGAAATGCCTATCGGCTTCTATATCTGAAATGCCTATCGGCACCTATTTTTAAAATGGCTATCGGCAACTATACCTGAAATGCCTATCGGCACCTATATCTGAAATGCCTATCGGCACCTTTTTTTGAAATGCCTATCGGAAACTACATCTGAAATGCCTATCAGCACCTATATTTGAAATGCCTATCGGCAACCATATCTGAAATGCCTATCGGCACCTATATTTGAAATGCCTATCGGCTTCTATATCTGAAATGCCTATCGGCACCTATTTTTAAAATGCCAATCGGCAACTATATCTGAAATGCCTATCGGCACTTATATCTGAAATGCCTATCGGCACCTATTTTTGAAATGCCTATCGAAAACTACATCTGAAATGCCTATCAGCACCTATATTTGAAATGCCTATCGGCAACCATATCTGGAATGCCTATCGGCACCTATATTTGAAATGCCTATCGGCTTCTTTATCTGAAATGCCTATCGGCACCTATTTTTAAAATAGCTATCGGCAACTATATCTGAAATGCCTATCGGCACCTTGTCGTGGAATAACTTTCTCACGCCATCTGTTATTACCTATAGTCAGTTACGCACTGTAGCGTTTATTCATCTGATCTTATTGCGTCGGCGCGTTTTTTATCATAATTTCCTAAAATTGGCATTTATCGGAAATGCAAATTTAGTATTCTGTTTTTTGCGAGAACGGCCACAGATGCTCGGCGTTGCGTTCATCGGTCCTGAATTACATAGACCATCGATGTCACAACGTCTACTTCTATGAAAACAATCCAAGATAAGTAAACCATTTGCAAATATTAAATTTAAGAAATTTAGTTAAGTTAATAAAAATGAATTAGAATTAAGTTTCTAGTGATAAATTCTAGTTCCAAGTAAGTGCATGCTCGAATTAAGTATAGAAATTTAGGTAAAGAAAACGAGTTTACCACGTTTTGCAAAAATAGATAATAAATCTATTTTATTATTTAAATTTAAAGATAATATGAAAATAAAGACGATTATCCATTGCGGGATCGTCATAATAAATTAAGATATAACTTTTGAATGAATTGGTTTCATGATCCATTAAAATTGGAGATTGAACAGGATAACATCCATGTGACCGGAAGCGACTTAATATAGTAACGCAGCAGATGAAAGTTTTTTTTCATTTTAAAATGTCGTAATCGTAACTTCGTGTTTGCTTTTAATGATAAATTAATCTACTTCATAATATCAATTATTATTTTTTTTATTAAGCATTTGCTAGATTATTGGAATTAAATTTAGTCACGCGGTCTATGAAATTATGCGGTGTCATCATCAGATCATTGAGGTGATAGTTTGATCCTCTATGGTACAGTGTATTTATATTGCATTCATTAATTTTTTTATTGTTATTGTCTTTCATAGTTCAAAATTAACAACTGGTTATTCCGAGATAGTTATATTGATTTTGGTTGCAATACGTTCATAAAATATAAAAATTTTGCTTCACTTGACGTAATTCTTTCCAGGACATAAATAATATTAATATTATCGACATTGGACAGTAGTCTCCTCGTCGCATTTATCTCATTACTAAAATAATAATACCTCAATTACGGTTCCATACTAACCATTAACAATTTACAACTTAATTAAAGTAATACATATATAAGATGAAATGTTATGTGACTTTCGGTTCCATACTAATACCTAACTTCATTTTTCCATAGAGGCGTTTTGACTTTGACGATTTTGACTACTCCTTTTCTTCGACTTGTATAAAAAAAAAAAAAAAAACTTCTTTGGATAATAAAAAACAAAAAATTCTATTACATATAATTGATTTAACTTCATGAACGTATTATAACTAAATCATAAAATTTAAAGATAATTGTGTAACATTTGATTTAAACTGGTGATGACGCACAGGTGTAAAGAGTACAAAATTTTTCCTATATTTAATATAAGAACATAGTTCCAGTATTTATAAATGTACCAATCCAATGTTAAGAGACAAATTTTAATAAATCTCTGTTGTTATAAATTTTTGAAATTCATTTGATTCAGACAAACATACCGACTGGACAATATTGCCATTACTAACCCGATTAAAGGAACCCGCACAAGGAATCCACTGTATAAATTTTTTATATACTTTGGACATATTAACCGTCCAATGTATTTTTTTTGATGTGTTGGAAATTGCCTGGCTAACACCCGCAATTCTTTCTTTTTGTAAACCGTGAGAGGAGATAATTTTTCCAATCACTCTTCAAGTGGTTAAAATTTTAACAAAATGAAAATGCCATCACATATAAATGGGGGCTCAACCGGGATCTTGTGTTTAGGGCTTAATAATTAATTCCTTTTTTTGGGCATAATACCTGACATAACTACTTAATTCAACGATTAATATCTTCTAAAATGTATCACACACCGCCACATAGGACGAGATCAAATTCTCAAACCTCAAGTATTGGCGATGAAAATAACATGAATTTGTCAAGGAGTGTTTTAGGTCAGCCAACCGAGACGTTGGGAATTTTGGATTGCAGCCGTTTATATCGTATGAATGATGACGGACGTCTGATTCCTGTGTTGGGAGATGATCAAGTACGCCCCAATTTTGCTGCGAATCAGACACATATCGGCGCTGCAACAAACACTACGACTTCGACAACGAGGTTGCCTAACTTCGAAATATCTTCCTCTCTACCGAATACGATGACATCAGTGCACACGACAAGTATTCCGGGTACATCCTACACTACTCCGGGAAACCAACGTGTGACATTTGTGGACAACCTGGGTATGCGCATGTCATCAGAAAAATATACACCAGGAGGTCATGGATTTCAGGGTAATCATAATACCAGAACAACAGGTATGCCTCATATTTATACAAATAATCCCAATTTTGACTTAAACAATATGGAAAATCAATATCATGGAAATTCTGTATTCACTAAACCAACCCAAATTCAAATACAGTTACCAAAATTTTCGGGCGATTCTTCGCAAAATCCGGTAGAATTCATCGAAAGGCTAGAATCATACTTAAAATGCACACTGATACCGATGCACTTACAGCTGTATCAAATTGAACAGACCTTCGAAGGCACTGCACAATTATGGTTCGACGAATTTAAACATACGTTTACGAATTTTGAAACTTTTAAAAATATTTTTTTGGATGAGTTTTGGGGATTTAATCAGCAGCAGAAAGTAAGGTTAGAATTATACTCAAACCGATATTCATCGAATAGAGGACTAACGATGTCCCAATACTTTTTGCAAAGTCATAAAAAATCAAAACAGTTATACCCACCTATGGGAGAACTTGAATTTATAACGGTTATGAAAAAACACTTTCCAATCCATATCCAACGCGTTCTATTGACAGCCCAATTATATTCTTTTTTAGATTTTTATAAATTACTTAAAGAACTCGATGAGGTTGAATTACAACGAAGCGATTTGCCTCAAAGATTTAGTCCGTTTAAAGTAAATACCGAAAATAGTAATACTGCCGGTGATAATAACTTTCAAAGGAGTAGTAGAAATTCTAATGTAAAATTGCCAGCATCAAACTTAACAACAAACAAACTATTTGCACAAAGATCCTCCCCTCAAGTACATCTTGTTGAAATGGTGGACGATAATGACTTAACAAATGATTCAAAAAACGGGGTAAACCCCTGCACAGACACGATGTTTGGGCAGGGCATGTAAACAGTTATAACGTGACCAATAGAAATTTCCAATCAAATTCTTTAAATACCGATCATGTAAAAGAAAATGACATGCCGTTTATCAAAGTTCATATCGGACAAAGTTCTGTTGTTGCTTTAGTGGATACCGGAAGTCAGATTTCTGCTTTGTCTAACAATTTTTGGTTGGAGTTATCCAAATTTAATGATATTCCACATATTACCGTAAAAAACTGTAAAATCGTCACCGCGGTCGGTCACAAAAGTGCCGCCATAAAGAAACAAGTTTTTGTAAATTTAACTTGCAAATCATTTAAATTTCAACTTCGCGCGTTTGTAGTGGAAGGTTTAAAAAACGATGTAATTCTGGGTGCTGATTTTCTAAAGGAGGCGAACGCTCATATTGATTTTGACAAGAAATTTATAAGATTGTGTGCGAACAACCACTTGCATACCGAAGTAAATTTTTTCAATGAACCACATAAAATATCTCATAACCTTGACCCTAAAGTTCAAAACTCAGACTCAATTGGGGTTGACCATTCTACAAATGCGATTTCAAAACAAAATATTACTAATCAAACACACAGTTTTATAATGAACAACTCTACTGAGCCGTGTGCTAGTCAGAACGGTGTTTTTGTGACCCGCTCTGAGCTTTCGGTTCTCGATGGTGTCAAACATTGTGAAGGTGTATTTGTTGAGGAATTCACTCCGGTGAACCCTCAAGTACCTACAACGAATGTATTGTCGGTTGCAGACTGCAATCCGAGCTTTATCGATTCGGCTCACATGTTGTCGAATATTTCACACAATGCCGATATCGATAGTCATTCTATATGGAATGACATTACCAGCGACAGTCACAACTGTTTGCCTATTCCTGAAGGCGATTTGCCAGTGTTTGAGGTTAACTATTGTGATGACAAAACGGGGTGCAGTAAGTTGGATATCTCTTGTAATAATAATTTATCTTGTAATGCTCGCTCCATGCGAGATAATGACAATGAACGTTTGTGTCAAGAGATTACTGATAAAATAGAAGCTCTAAATTTAGAAATTTTTCAAAAAACATTGTTGTATCATACTATATATCAGAATCGAGATGTATTTAGTGAACAGCCTGGTTTTGCCAACTGTTACACACACGAGTTAAACCTAACAGACACTTCGGTCTTCAAGGGTAATTGGTATCCAATCCCATTTAATCTTCGTGAATCGGTAAATACTGAAATTCAGAATATGCTTAAACAGAGAATCATCGCTAGGAAACACACCGCTTATTTAAACCCTATCCATGCTGTTCCAAAAAAGGACGGTAGTGTGAGGATTGTGTTAGATGCGCGACAACTTAACAAACGTTTAATACCTGAAACTAATAGAACCGAAAATCTGGAAACGATATTACAGAGGTTTGAACGGATAAGATTTATGTCAGTTTTCGACTTAACTAAGAGTTTTTGGCAGGTGGGTCTTCACGAAAATCATCAAAAATATACCGGGTTTTTAATAAACGGGAATTCTTACGTTTTCCAACGTGTGCCTTTCGGTATCTCGACAGCAACTTCAGCTCTTATTTCATGTTTGTCCGAAGCACTCGGTGACGCTTTACATTCATTCGCGGTAGTATATGTGGATGATGTTCTACTCATTTCTGACAGTTTTGAACAACACTTAAACCACTTAAACATTTTTTTTGAAAAAATCCGCAAAGCGAATTTAACGTTGAATTTCGTGAAAAGTAACATTTGTTCGGAAAAAGTTAAATTTTTGGGATATATCATTTCAAGCAAGGGCATATTTCCGGATGAAGAAAGAATAGATGCAATACAAAAATTTCCTATTCCAAAAAACCGTAGGAACATACAACAGTTTTTAGGCCTTTGTAACTTTGACCGACGCTTTATTGATAATTTTGCTCGACTTGCAAAACCCCTGTATGACTTGCTCAAACTTAAAAAGCAGTCTTTTAAGTGGTCAGATGACTCCAATAAGGCGTTCTATGAATTAAAACGGTCATTTACAAAAATAACTTTGCTAAACCATCCTCGTATTGGAACTAAATATTTTATCCAAACTGATGCTTCACATTACGCGATTTCTGGCATTCTATTTCAAAGGTCAGAGGCGTCCTCAGTAAATATACTAGCTTTCTACAGTAAAATCTTGCAACCTGCTCAAATAAATTACTCTTCAGTTGAAAAAGAACTTCTAGCCATTGTCGAAGCGGTGGAAAAATGGCATACTTACATTTATGGTGAAGAAATAACGGTCTATACTGATTGTCAAGCACTTTCTTTTATTCTCAATAAAGGTAAATTTTATAATATTCGCATTTTAAAATGGGTTTTAAAATTACAAGGATATAATATGGAAATTGTTCACTGTCCTGGCAAATCCAATCTAGCTGCAGATTGTTTGTCCCGTTACTTTGATTCTCATGAAATCTTACCAAACGATAATGAATTTCACGTATTCCATACTGTTTGGGAAAAAGTTCATTCGATATTATCCCCACCTAACACCACTTTTTTACAGGCCGAAGAAGTTGCACGTCTTTATGTGTCTGATTCGCATGTAAATGTCAACATCGTGGGACTTAAATTTAGGAATAATGTATCGGTATTTATAAATTTTAACTCTGGCATCTACAGTTGGACTGATCCATTTAATTATGATAATCTTAAGTACGCTGATCCGAATTTGCCTAGTGCTAAAAACTTTTTAGTATTTGCTATATTTGCTAAATCTGATCTAAATGAAATCACTAAATTGATGAAAGAAATTAAAGTCATGCAACAATCAGATAATAAAATTGGCCCAATTTACAATTCTTTTAAGCATAATAATCAACAGTATGATGATAACGTTCTTATCAATACATCGAACTATATTTTAAAAAATGATTATTTATTTAAATATGATCCAAAGGGTCGTACCTGGCGTTTGTGTATCCCAACAGATATTGAAACGCGTTATATTCACTTTTGGCATATATTTATGTGTCATCCTGGTGCGTCGAAACTCTATTCTAGTATGAAGCCTTTTATTTCAATAAAAAATCTTAAGAAAAAAATAATTGATTGTGCGAATACATGTTGGCCTTGTTTAACTGCAAAATACCCCATTGCTACTCTACACGGTGGTTTTAATTCCGTGATGTCTTTTAATAAAAATGATCTGTTATCTATTGATATTTTGGGACCACTTGTACGTTCAACTGGAGGTACCACTGTAATTTTGGTAGTACTTGATGTGTTCACAAAATATGTGACTTTGTATGCTCTACGAAAAGCTACTACTAAATCTATTCTAAATCGACTAATACTCAATTATTTTCCAGAACATGGTGTCGCTAAGAGAGTTCTATGCGACAATGCCTCAATTTTTCGTTCGAAGAAGTTCTGTAATTCGTTGGCCGAACTGGGTGTCGAGGTTACTTACACCTGTCCTTATACTCCAAAAGCCAAACCAGTGGAACGTTATAACCAATAAGTCGGCACGTTGTTACGACTCTACTGTAACTCCAAACACACGCTGTGGAGCCGTTTGCTGTCGAAGGTGGCGTTCGGTATGAATGTCAACGTCAACGAATCAACCCTCACTTCTCCATTCGAACTTCAATACAATCGTAAGCCAGACTTACCGATGAACCGGACCATCGACTTCCCTCTACCTAATGAAGACCACCCAACCGATACGGAATCCATTCGACACCGTTTAAGTGATCTTGCTACTCAACGTCAACATTTACACTTCGTTAAGAAGCCGTCCGTGACGCTGGCTCCGGGAGATCTAGTATTTCTTCGTACACACCCACTCTCGTCGGTGAACGATAGAAGATCGAAGAAGCTAGACATATTATTTAAGGGTCCCTTCAGGATCAAATCCCAAATTAATTCAAATGTTTACTTATTGGAAGATTGGAATTCTGGTTTAGAGCTCGGTTATCACCATATAAATCAATTTAAAATTTTTAAAGGTCTATTACCGCTCACTTATGATGTCGAGATCAAAAAAATTCCTTAACAATTACTGTCAAAGAATTTTTTTTCTCCTTGCGGGGGATATTGTCGTGGAATAACTTTCTCACGCCATCTGTTATTACCTATAGTCAGTTACGCACTGTAGCGTTTATTCATCTGATCTTATTGCGTCGGCGCGTTTTTTATCATAATTTCCTAAAATTGGCATTTATCGGAAATGCAAATTTAGTATTCTGTTTTTTGCGAGAACGGCCACAGAGGCTCGGCGTTGCGTTCATCGGTCCTGAATTCCATAGACCATCGATGTCACAACGTCTACTTCTATGAAAACAATCCAAGATAAGTAAACCATTTGCAAATATTAAATTTAAGAAATTTAGTTAAGTTAATAAAAATGAATTAGAATTAAGTTCGTAGTGATAAATTCTAGTTCCAAGTAAGTGCATGCTCGAATTAAGTATAGAAATTTAGGTAAAGAAAACGAGTTTACCACGTTTTGCAAAAATAGATAATAAATCTATTTTATTATTTAAATTTAAAGATAATATGAAAATAAAGACGATTATCCATTGCGGGATCGTCATAATAAATTAAGATATAACTTTTGAATGAATTGGTTTCATGATCCATTAAAATTGGAGATTGAACAGGATAACATCCATGTGACCGGAAGCGACTTAATATAGTAACGCAGCAGATGAAAGTTTTTTTTCATTTTAAAATGTCGTAATCGTAACTTCGTGTTTGCTTTTAATGATAAATTAATCTACTTCATAATATCAATTATTATTTTTTTTATTAAGCATTTGCTAGATTATTGGAATTAAATTTAGTCACGCGGTCTATGAAATTATGCGGTGTCATCATCAGATCATTGAGGTGATAGTTTGATCCTCTATGGTACAGTGTATTTATATTGCATTCATTAATTTTTTTATTGTTATTGTCTTTTATAGTTCAAAATTAACAACTGGTTATTCCGAGATAGTTATATTGATTTTGGTTGCAATACGTTCATAAAATATAAAAATTTTGCTTCACTTGACGTAATTCTTTCCAGGACATAAATAATATTAATATTATCGACATTGGACAGTAGTCTCCTCGTCGCATTTATCTCATTACTAAAATAATAATACCTCAATTACGGTTCCATACTAACCATTAACAATTTACAACTTAATTAAAGTAATACATATATAAGATGAAATGTTATGTGACTTTCGGTTCCATACTAATACCTAACTTCATTTTTCCATAGAGGCGTTTTGACTTTGACGATTTTGACTACTCCTTTTCTTCGACTTGTATAAAAAAAAAAAAAAAACTTGTTTGGATAATAAAAAACAAAAAATTCTATTACATATAATTGATTTAACTTCATGAACGTATTATAACTAAATCATAAAATTTAAAGATAATTGTGTAACATTTGATTTAAACTGGTGATGACGCACAGGTGTAAAGAGTACAAAATTTTTCCTATATTTAATATAAGAACATAGTTCCAATCACTCTTCAAGTGGTTAAAATTTTAACAAAAAGAAAATTCCATCACAACCTATATCTGAAATGCCTTTCGGCACCTATTTTTTAAATGCCTATCGGAAACTACATCTGAAATGCCTATCAGCACCTATATTTGAAATGCCTATCGGCTTCTATATCTGAAATGCCTATCGGCACCTATTTTTGAAATGCCTATCGGAAACTACATCTGAAATGCCTATCAGCACCTATATTTGAAATGCCTATCTGCAACCATATCTGGAATGCCTATCGGCACCTATATTTGAAATGCCTATCGACTTCTATATCTAAAATGCCTATCGGCACCTATTTTTAAAATGGCTATCGGCCACTATATCTGAAATGCCTATCGGCACCTATATCTGAAATGCCTTTCGGCACCTATTTTTTAAATGCCTATCGGAAACTACATCTGAAATGCCTATCAGCACCTATATTTGAAATGCCTATCGGCAACACTATCTGGAATGCCTATCGGCACCTATATTTGAAATGCCTATCGGCTTCTATATCTGAAATGCCTATCGGCACCTATTTTTAAAATAGCTATCGGCCACTATACCTGAAATGCCTATCGGCACCTATATCTGAAATGCCTATCGGCACCTATTTTTGAAATGCCTATCGAAAACTACATCTGAAATGCCTATCAGCACCTATATTTGAAATGCCTATCGGCAACCATATCTGGAATGCCTATCGGCACCTATATTTGAAATGCCTATCGGTTTCTATATCTGAAATGCCTATCGGCACCTATTTTTAAAATGCCAATCGGCAACTATATCTGAAATGCCTATCGGCACCTATATCTGAAATGCCTATCGGCACCTATTTTTGAAATGCCTATCGAAAACTACATCTGAAATGCCTATCAGCACCTATATTTGAAATGCCTATTGGCAACCATATCTGGAATGCCTATCGGCACCTATATTTGAAATGCCTATCGGCTTCTATATCTGAAATGCCTATCGGCACCTATTTTTAAAATGGCTATCGGCAACTATATCTGAAATGTCTATCGGCACCTATATCTGAAATGCCTATCGGCACCTATTTTTTAAATGCCTATCGGAAACTACATCTAAAATGCATATCGGCAACCTATTTTTAAAATGCCAATCGGCAACTATATCTGAAATGCCTATCGGCACCTATATCTGAAATGCCTATCGGCACCTATTTTTGAAATGCCTATCGGAAACTACATCTGAAATGCCTATCAGCACCTATATTTGAAATGCCTATCGGCAACCATATCTGAAATGCCTATCGACACCCATATTTGAAATACCTATCGGCTTCTATATCTGAAATGCCTATCGGCACCTATTTTTAAAATGCCAATCGGCAACTATATCTGAAATGCCTATCGGCACCTATATCTGAAATGCCAATCGGCACCAATTTTTGAAATGCCTATCGGAAACTACATCTGAAATGCCTATCAGCACCTATATTTGAAATGCCTATCGGCAACCATATCTGGAATGCCTATCGGCACCTATATTTGAAATCCCTATCGGCTTCTATATCTGAAATGCCTATCGACACCTATTTTTAAAATGCCAATCGGCAACTATATCTGAAATGCCTATCGGCACCTATATCTGAAATGCCTATCGGCACCTATTTTTGAAATGCCTATCGGAAACTACATCTGAAATGCCTATCAGCACCTATATTTGAAATGCCTATCGGCAAGCATATCTGAAATGCCTATCGACACCTATATTTGAAATACCTATCGGCTTCTATATCTGAAATGCCTATCGGCACCAATTTTTGAAATGCCTATCGGAAACTACATCTGAAATGCCTATCAGCACCTATATTTGAAATGCCTATCGGCAACCACATCAGAAATGCCTATCGGCACCTATATCTGAAATGCCTTTCGCCATTTATATCTGAAATGCCTATCGACACCTATATTTGGAATGCCTATCGGCACCTATATTTGAAATGCCTATCGGCTTCTATATCTAAAATGCCTAGCGGCACCTATTTTTAAAATGCCAATCGGCAACTATATCTGAAGTGCCTATCGGCACCTGTATCTAAAATGCCTATCGGCACCTATTTTTGAAATGCCTATCGAAAACTACATCTGAAATGCCTATCAGCACCTATATTTGAAATGCCTATCGGCAACCATATCTGGAATGCCTATCGGCACCTATATTTGAAATGCCTATCGGCTTCTATATCTGAAATGCCTATCGGCACCTATTTTTAAAATGGCTATCGGCAACTATATCTGAAATGCCTATCGGCATCTATATCTGAAATGCCTATCGGCACCTATTTTTGAAATGCCTATCGGAAACTACATCTGAAATGCCTATCAGCAACTATATTTGAAATGCCTATCGGCAACCATATTTGGAATGCCTATCGGCAACTATATCTGAAGTGCCTGTCGGCACCTATATCTAAAATGCCTATCGGCACCTATTTTTGAAATGCCTATCGAAAACTACATCTGAAATGCCTATCAGCACCTATATTTGAAATGCCTATCGGCAACCACATCAGAAATGCCTATCGGCACCTATATCTGAAATGCCTTTCGGCATTAATATCTGAAATGCCTATCGACACCTATATTTGAAATGCCTATCGGCTTCTATATCTGAAATGCCTATCGGCACCTATTTTTAAAATGCCAATCGGCAACTATATCTGAAATGCCTATCGGCACCTATATATGAAATGCCTATCGGCACCTAGTTTTGAAATGCCTATCGGAAACTACAACTGAAATGCCTATCAGCACCTATATTTGAAATGCCTATCGGCAACCATATCTGGAATGCCTATCGGCACCTATATTTGAAATGCCTATCGGCAACTATATCTGATATGCCAATCGGCACCTATATCTGATATGCCTATCGGCACCTATTTTTGAAATGCCTATCGGAAACTACATCTAAAATGCCTATCGGCACCTATTTTTAAATTGCCAATCGGCAACTATATCTGAAATGCCTATCGGCACCTATATCTGAAATGCATATCGGCACCTATTTTTGAAATACCTATCGGAAACTACATCTGAAATGCCTATCAGCACCTATATTTGAAATGCCTATCGGCAACCATATCTGAAATGCCTGTCGGCACCTATATTTGAAATGCCTATCGGCTTCTATATCTGAAATGTCTATCGGCACCTATTTTTAAAATGCCAATCGGCAACTATATCTGAAATGCCTATCGGCACCTATATATGAAATGCCTATCGGCACCTATTTTTGAAATGCCTATCGGAAACTACAACTGAAATGCCTATCAGCACCTATATTTAAAATGCCTATCGGCAACCATATCTGGAATGCCTATCGGCACCTATATTTGAAATGCCTATCGGCTTCTATATCTCAAATGCCTATCGGCACCTATTTTTAAAATGCCAATCGGCAACTATATCTGAAATGCCTATCGGCACCTATATCTGAAATGCCTATCGGCACCTATTTTTGAAATGCCTATCGGAAACTACATCTAAAATGCCTATCGGCACCTATTTTTGAAATGCCTATCGGAAACTACATCTGAAATGCCTATCAGCACCTATATTTGAAATGCCTATCGGCAACCATATCTGAAATGCCTATCGACACCTATATTTGGAATACCTATCGGCTTCTATATCTGAAATGCCTATCGGCACCTATTTTTAAAATGCCTATCGACACCTATATTTGAAATGCCTTTCGGCATTTATATCTGAAATGCCTATCGACACCTATATTTGAAATGCCTATCGGCACCTATATTTTAAATGCCTATCGGCAACTATATCTGATATGCCTATCGGCACCTATATCTGAAATGCCTATCGGCACCTATTTTTGAAATGCCTATTGGAAACTACATCTGAAATGCTTATCAGCACCTATATTTGAAATGCCTATCGGCAACCATATCTGGAATGCCTATCGGCACCTATATTTGAAATGCCTATCGGCTTCTATATCTGAAATGCCTATCGTCACCTATTTTTAAAATGCCAATCGGCAACTATATCTGAAATGCCTATCGGCAACTATATCTGAAATGCCTATCGGCACCTATATTTTAAATGCCTATCGGCAACTATATCTGATATGCCTATCGGCACCTATATCTGAAATGCCTATCGGCACCTATTTTTAAAATGCCAATCGGCAACTATATCTGGAATGCCTATCGGCACCTATATTTGAAATGCCTTCGGCTTCTATATCTGAAATGCCTATCAGTACCTATTTTTAAAATGCCATACGGAAACTATATCTGAAATGCCTATCGGCACCTATATCTGAAAGGCCTATCGGCACCTATTTTTGAAATGCCTATTGGAAACTACATCTGAAATGCTTATCAGCACCTATATTTGAAATGCCTATCGGCAACCATATCTGGAATGCCTATCGGCACCTATGTTTGAAATGCCTATCGGCTTCTATATCTGAAATGCCTATCAGCACCTATTTTTAAAATGCCAATCGGCAACTATATTTGAAATGCCTATCGGCAACCATATCTGGAATGCCTATCGGCACCTATGTTTGAAATGCCTATCGGCTTCTATATCTGAAATGCCTATCAGCACCTATTTTTAAAATGCCTATCGGCACCTATATCTGAAATGCCTATCGGCACCTATTTTTGAAATGCCTATCGGAAACTACATCTGAAATGCCTATCAGCACCTATATTTGAAATGCCTATCGGCAACCATATCTGAAATGCCTATCGACACCTATATTTGAAATACCTATCGGCTTCTATATCTGAAATGCCTATCGGCACATATTTTTAAAATGCCAATCGGCAAATATATCTGAAATGCCTATCGGCACCTATATCTGAAATGCCAATCGGCACCAATTTTTTAATGCCTATCGGAAACTACATCTGAAATGCCTATCAGCACCTATATTTGAAATGCCTATCGGCAACCATATCTGAAATGCCAATCGACACCTATATTTGAAATACCTATCGGCTTCTATATCTGAAATGCCTATCGGCACCTATTTTTAAAATGCCAATCGGCAACTATATCTGAAATGCCTATCGGCACCTATATCTGAAATGCCTATCGGCATCAATTTTTGAAATGCCTATCGGAAACTAAATCTAAAATGCCTATCAGCACCTATATTTGAAATGCCTATCGGCAACCATATCTGGAATGCCTATCGGCACCTATATTTGAAATGCCTATCGGCTTCTATATCTGAAATGCCTATCGGCACCTATTTTTAAAATGCCAATTGGCAACTATATCTGAAATGCCTATCGGCACCTATATCTGAAATGCCTATCGGCACCTATATTTGAAATGCCTATCGGCTTATATATCTGAAATGCCTATCGGCACCTATTTTTTAGATGGCTATCGGCAACTATATCTGAAATGCCTATCGGCACCTATATCTGAAATGCCTATCGGCACCTATTTTTGAAATGCCTATCAGCACCTATATTTGAAATGCCTATCGGCAACCATATCTGGAATGCCTATCGGCACCTATATTTGAAATGCCTATCGGCTTCTATATCTGAAATGCCTATCGGCACCTATTTTTAAAATGCCTATCGGAAACTACATCTGAAATGCCTAACAGCACCTATATTTGAAATGCCTATCGGCAACCATATCTGGAATGCCTATCGGCACTTATATTTGAAATGCCTATCGGCTTCTATATCTGAAATGCCTATCGGCACCTATTTTTAAAATGGCTATCGGCAACTATATCTGAAATGCCTATCGGCACCTATATCTGAAATGCCTATCGGCACCTATTTTTGAAATGCCTATTGGAAACTACATCTGAAATGCCTATCAGCACCTATATTTGAAATGCCTATCGGCAACCATATCTGGAATGCCTATCGGCACTTATATCTGAAATGCCTATCGGCACCTATTTTTGAAATGCCTATCGGAAACTACATCTGAAATGCCTATCAGCACATATATTTGAAATGCCTATCGGCAACCATATCTGGAATGCCTATCGGAACCTATATTTGAAATACCTATCGGCTTCTATATCTGAAATGCCTATCGGCACCTATTTTTAAAATGGCTATCGGCAACTATATCTGAAATGCCTATCGGCACCTATATCTGAAATGCCTATCGGCACCTATTTTTGAAATGCCTATCGGAAACTACATCTGAAATGCCTATCAGCACCTATATTTGAAATGCCTATCGGCAACCATATCTGGAATGCCTATCCGCACTTATATTTGAAATGCCTATCGGCTTCTATATCTGAAATGCCTATCGGCACCTATTTTTAAAATGCCAATCGGCAACTATATCTGAAATGCCTATCGGCACCTATATCTAAAATGCCTATCGGCACCTATTTTTAAAATACCTATCGGAAACTACAACTGAAATGCCTATCAGCACCTATATTTGAAATGCCTATCGGCAACCATATTTGGAATGCCTATCGGCACCTATATTTGAAATGCCTATCGGCTTCTATATCTGAAATGCCTAGCGGCACCTATTTTTAAAATGCCAATCGGCAGCTATATCTGAAGTGCCTATCGTCACCTATATCTAAAATGCCTATCGGCACCTATTTTTGAAATGCCTGTCGAAAACTACATCTGAAATGCCTA
>JAVRKA010000718.1:0-60100 GCA_034508555.1 Venustoraphidia nigricollis | reverse complement strand
GGTGTCGATAGGCATTTCAGATATAGGTGTCGATAGGCATTTCAGATATAGGTGTCGATAGGCATTTCAGATATAGGTGTCGATAGGCATTTCAGATATAGGTGTCGATAGGCATTTCAAATATAGGTGCCGATAGGCATTTCAGATATAGTTGCCGATTGGCATTTTAAAAATAGGTGCCGATAGGCATTTCAAATATAGGTGCCGATAGGCATTCCAGATATGGTTGCCGATAGGCATTTCAAATATAGGTGCTGATAGGCATTTCAGATGTAGTTTCCGATAGGCATTTCAAAAATAGGTGTCGATAGGCATTTCAGATATAGGTGTCGAAAGGCATTTCAGATATAGGTGTCGATAGGGATTTCAGATATGGTTGTCGATAGGCATTTCAGATATAGGTGTCGATAGGCATTTCAGATATAGGTGTCGATAGGCATTTCAGATATAGGTGTCGATAGGCATTTCAGATATAGGTGTCGATAGGCATTCCAGATATAGGTGTCGATAGGCATTTCAGATATAGGTGTCGATAGGCATTTCAGATATAGGTGTCGATAGGCATTTCAGATATAGGTGTCGATAGGCATTTCAGATTAGGTGCCGATAGGCATTTCAGATATAGTTGCCGATTTGCATTTTAAAAATAGGTGCCGATAGGCATTTCAGATATAGAAGCCGATAGGCATTTCAAATATAGGTGCCGATAGGCATTCCAGATATGGTTGCCGATAGGCATTTTAAATATAGGAGCTGATAGGCATTTCAGATGTAGTTTCCGATAGGCATTTCAAAAATAGGTGTCGATAGGCATTTCAGATATAGGTGTCGATAGGCATTTCAGATATAGGTGTCGATAGGCATTTCAGATATAGGTGTCGATAGGCATTTCAGATATAGGTGTCGATAGGCATTTCAGATATAGGTGTCGATAGGCATTTCAGATATAGGTGTCGATAGGCATTTCAGATATAGGTACCGATAGGCATTTCAGATATAGTTGCCGATTAGCATTTTAAAAATAGGTGCCGATAGGCATTTCAGATATAGAAGCCGATAGGCATTTCAAATATAGGTGCCGATAGGCATTCCAGATATGGTTGCCGATAGGCATTTCAAATATAGGTGCTGATAGGCATTTCAGATGTAGTTTCCGATAGGCATTTCAAAAATAGGTGTCGATAGGCATTTCAGATATAGGTGTCGATAGGCATTTCAGATATAGGTGTCGATAGGCATTTCAGATATAGGTGTCGATAGGCATTTCAGATATAGGTGTCGATAGGCATTTCAGATATAGGTGTCGATAGGCATTTCAGATATAGGTGTCGATAGGCATTTCAGATATAGGTGCCGATAGGCATTTCAGATATAGTTGCCGATAGGCATTTCAGATATAGAAGCCGATAGGCATTTCAAATTTAGGTGCCGATAGGCATTCCAGATATGGTTGCCGATAGGCATTTCAAATATAGGTGCTGATAGGCATTTCATAAGTAGTTTCCGATAGGCATTTCAAAAATAGGTGTCGATAGGCATTTCAGATATAGGTGTCGATAGGCATTTCAGATATAGGTGTCGATAGGCATTTCAGATATAGGTGTCGATAGGCATTTCAGATATAGGTGTCAATAGGCATTTTAGATATAGGTGTCGATAGGCATTTCAGATATAGGTGTCGATGGGCATTTCAGATATAGGTGCCGATAGGCATTTCAGATATAGTTGCCGATTGGCATTTTAAAAATAGGTGCCGATAGGCATTTCAGATATAGAAGCCGATAGGCATTTCAAATATAGGTGCCGATAGGCATTCCAGATATGGTTGCCGATAGGCATTTCAAATATTGGTTCTGATAGGCATTTCAGATGTAGTTTCCGATAGGCATTTCAAAAATAGGTTTCGATAGGCATTTCAGATATAGGTGTCGATAGGCATTTCAGATATAGGTGTCGATTGGCATTTCAGATATAGGTGTCGATAGGCATTTCAGATATAGGTGTCGATATGCATTTCAGATATAGGTGTCGATAGGCATTTCAGATATAGGTGTCGATAGGCATTTCAGATATAGGTGTCGATAGGCATTTCAGATATAGGTGCCGATAGGCATTTCAGATATAGTTGCCGATTGGCATTTTAAAAATAGGTGCCGATAGGCATTTCAGATATAGAAGCTGATAGGCATTTCAAATATAGGTGCCGATAGGCATTCCAGATATGGTTGCCGATAGGCATTTCAAATATAGGTGCTGATAGGCATTTCAGATGTAGTTCCCGATAGGCATTTCAAAAATAGGTTTCGATAGGCATTTCAGATATAGGTGTCGATAGGCATTTCAGATATAGGTGTCGATAGGCATTTCAGATATAGGGGTCGATAGGCATTTCAGATATAGGTGTCGATAGGCATTTCAGATATAGGTGTCGATAGGCATTTCAGATATATGTGTCGATAGGCATTTCAGATATAGGTGTCGATAGGCATTTCAGATATAGGTGCCGATAGGCATTTCAGATATAGTTGCCGATTGGCATTTTAAAAATAGGTGCCGATAGGCATTTTAGATATAGAAGCCGATAGGCATTTCAAATATAGGTGCCGATAGGCATTCCAGATATGGTTGCCGATAGGCATTTCAAATATAGGTGCTGATAGGCATTTCAGATGTAGTTTCCGATAGGCATTTTAAAAATAGGTGTCGATAGGCATTTCAGATATAGGTGTCGATAGGCATTTCAGATATAGGTGTCGATAGGCATTTCAGATATAGGTGCCGATAGGCATTTCAGATATAGTTGCCGATTGGCATTTTAAAAATAGGTGCCGATAGGCATTTCAGATATAGAAGCCGATAGGCATTTCAAATATAGGTGCCGATAGGCATTCCAGATATGGTTGCCGATTGGCATATCAAATATAGGTGCTGATAGGCATTTCAGATGTAGTTTCCGATAGGCATTTCAAAAATAGGTGTCGATAGGCATTTCAGATATAGGTGTCGATAGGCATTTCAGATATAGGTGTCGATAGGCATTTCAGATATAGGTGTCGATAGGCATTTCAGATATAGGTGTCGATAGGCATTTCAGATATAGGTGTCGATAGGCATTTCAGATATAGGTGTCGATAGGCATTTCAGATATAAGTGTCGATAGGCATTTCAGATATAGGTGCCGATAGGCATTTCAGATATAGTTGCCGATTGGCATTTTAAAAATAGGTGCCGATAGGCATTTCAGATATAGAAGCCGATAGGCATTTCAAATATAGGTGCCGATAGGCATTCCAGATATGGTTGCCTATAGGCATTTCAAATATAGGTGCTGATAGGCATTTCAGATGTAGTTTCCGATAGGCATTTCAAAAATAGGTGTCGATAGGCATTTCAGATATAGGTGTCGATAGGCATTTCAGATATAGGTGTCGATAGGCATTTCAGATATAGGTGTCGATAGGCATTTCAGATATAGGTGTCGATAGGCATTTCAGATATAGTTGCCGATTGGAATTTTAAAAATAGGTGCCGATAGGCATTTCAGATATAGAAGCCGATAGGCATTTCAAATATAGGTGCCGATAGGCATTCCAGATATGGTTGCCGATAGGCATTTCAAATATAGGTGCTGATAGGCATTTCAGATGTAGTTTCCGATAGGCATTTCAAAAATAGGTGTCGATAGGCATTTCAGATATAGGTGTCGATAGGCATTTCAGATATAGGTGTCGATAGGCATTTCAGATATAGGTGTCGATAGGCATTTCAGATATAGGTGTCGATAGGCATTTCAGATATAGGTGTCGATAGGCATTTCAGATATAGGTGTCGATAGGCATTTCAGATATAGGTGTCGATAGGCATTTCAGATATAGGTGTCGATAGGCATTTCAGATATAGGTGTCGATAGGCATTTCAGATATAGGTGTCGATAGGCATTTCAGATATAGGTGCCGATAGGCATTTCAGATATAGTTGCCGATTGGCATTTTAAAAATAGGTGCCGATAGGCATTTCAGATATAGAAGCCGATAAGCATTTCAAATATAGGTGCCGATAGGCATTCCAGATATGGTTGCCGATAGGAATTTCAAATATAGGTGCTGATAGGCATTTCAGATGTAGTTTCCGATAGGCATTTCAAAAATAGGTGTCGATAGGCATTTCAGATATAGGTGTCGATAGGCATTTCAGATATAGGTGTCGATAGGCATTTCAGATATAGGTGTCGATAGGCATTTCAGATATAGGTGTCGATAGGCATTTCAGATATAGGTGTCGATAGGCATTTCAGATATAGGTGTCGATAAGCATTTCTGATATAGGTGTCGATAGGCATTTCAGATATAGGTGTCGATAGGCATTTCAGAGATAGGTGCCGATAGGCATTTCAGATATAGTTGCCGATTAGCATTTTAAAAATAGGTGCCGATAGGCATTTCAGATATAGAAGCCGATAGGCATTTCAAATATAGGTGCCGATAGGCTTCCAGATAAAGTTGCCGATAGGCATTTCAAATATAGGTGCTGATAGGCATTTCAGATGTAGTTTCCGATAGGCATTTCAAAAATAGGTGTCGATAGGCATTTCAGATATAGGTGTCGATAGGCATTTCAGATATAGGTGTCTATAGGCATTTCAGATATAGGTGTCGAAAGGCATTTCAGATATAGGTGTCGATAGGCATTTCAGATATAGGTGTCGATAGGCATTTCAGATATAGGTGTCGATAGGCATTTCAGATATAGGTGTCGATAGGCATTTCAGATATAGGTGCCGATAGGCATTTCAGATATAGTTGCCGATTGGCATTTTAAAAATAGGTGCCGATAGGCATTTCAGATATAGAAGCCGATAGGCATTTCAAATATAGGTGCCGATAGGCATTCCAGATATGGTTGCCGATAGGCATTTCAAATATAGGTGCTGATAAGCATTTCAGATATAGTTTCCGATAGGCATTTCAAAAATAGGTGTCGATAGGCATTTCAGATATAGGTGTCGATAGGCATTTCAGATATAGGTGTCGATAGGCATTTCAGATATAGGTGTCGATAGGCATTTCAGATATAGGTGTCGATAGGCATTTCAGATATAGGTGTCGATAGGCATTTCAGATATAGGTGTCGATAGGCATTTCAGATATAGGTGTCGATAGGCATTTCAGATATAGGTGCCGATAGGCATTTCAGATATAGTTGCCGATTGGCATTTTAAAAATAGGTACCGATAGGCATTTCAGATATAGAAGCCGATAGGCATTTCAAATATAGGTGCCGATAGGCATTCCAGATATGGTTGCCGATAGGCATTTCAAATATAGGTGCTGATAGGCATTTCAGATGTAGTTTCCGATAGGCATTTCAAAAATAGGTGTCGATAGGCATTTCAGATATAGGTGTCGATAGGCATTTCAGATATAGGTGTCGATAGGCATTTCAGATATAGGTGTTGATAGGCATTTCAGATATAGGTGTCGATAGGCATTTCAGATATAGTTGCCGATTGGAATTTTAAAAATAGGTGCCGATAGGCATTTCAGATATAGAAGCCGATAGGCATTTCAAATATAGGTGCCGATAGGCATTCCAGATATGGTTGCCGATAGGCATTTCAAATATAGGTGCTGATAGGCATTTCAGATATAGGTGTCGATAGGCATTTCAGATATAGGTGTCGATAGGCATTTCAGATATAGGTGTCGATAGGCATTTCAGATATAGGTGTCGATAGGCATTTCAGATATAGGTGTCGATAGGCATTTCAGATATAGGTGTCGATAGGCATTTCAGATATAGGTGTCGATAGGCATTTCAGATATAGGTGTCGATAGGCATTTCAGATATAGGTGTCGATAGGCATTTCAGATATAGGTGTCGATAGGCATTTCAGATATAGGTGCCGATAGGCATTTCAGATATAGTTGCCGATTGGCATTTTAAAAATAGGTGCCGATAGGCATTTCAGATATAGAAGCCGATAAGCATTTCAAATATAGGTGCCGATAGGCATTCCAGATATGGTTGCCGATAGGAATTTCAAATATAGGTGCTGATAGGCATTTCAGATATAGTTGCCGATTGGCATTTTAAAAATAGGTGCCGATAGGCATTTCAGATATAGAAGCCGATAAGCATTTCAAATATAGGTGCCGATAGGCATTCCAGATATGGTTGCCGATAGGAATTTCAAATATAGGTGCTGATAGGCATTTCAGATGTAGTTTCCGATAGGCATTTCAAAAATAGGTGTCGATAGGCATTTCAGATGTAGGTGTCGATAGGCATTTCAGATATAGGTGTCGATAGGCATTTCAGATATAGGTGTCGATAGGCATTTCAGATATAGGTGTCGATAGGCATTTCAGATATAGGTGTCGATAGGCATTTCAGATATAGGTGTCGATAAGCATTTCTGATATAGGTGTCGATAGGCATTTCAGATATAGGTGTCGATAGGCATTTCAGAGATAGGTGCCGATAGGCATTTCAGATATAGTTGCCGATTAGCATTTTAAAAATAGGTGCCGATAGGCATTTCAGATATAGAAGCCGATAGGCATTTCAAATATAGGTGCCGATAGGCTTCCAGATAAAGTTGCCGATAGGCATTTCAAATATAGGTGCTGATAGGCATTTCAGATGTAGTTTCAGATAGGCATTTCAAAAATAGGTGTCGATAGGCATTTCAGATATAGGTGTCGATAGGCATTTCAGATATAGGTGTCTATAGGCATTTCAGATATAGGTGTCGATAGGCATTTCAGATATAGGTGTCGATAGGCATTTCAGATATAGGTGTCGATAGGCATTTCAGATATAGGTGTCGATAGGCATTTCAGATATAGGTGTCGATAGGCATTTCAGATATAGGTGCCGATAGGCATTTCAGATATAGTTGCCGATTGGCATTTTAAAAATAGGTGCCGATAGGCATTTCAGATATAGAAGCCGATAGGCATTTCAAATATAGGTGCCGATAGGCATTCCAGATATGGTTGCCGATAGGCATTTCAAATATAGGTGCTGATAGGCATTTCAGATATAGTTTCCGATAGGCATTTCAAAAATAGGTGTCGATAGGCATTTCAGATATAGGTGTCGATAGGCATTTCAGATATAGGTGTCGATAGGCATTTCAGATATAGGTGTCGATAGGCTTTTCAGATATAGGTGTCGATAGGCATTTCAGATATAGGTGTCGATAGGCATTTCAGATATAGGTGTCGATAGGCATTTCAGATATAGGTGTCGATAGGCATTTCAGATATAGGTGCCGATAGGCATTTCAGATATAGTTGCCGATTGGCATTTTAAAAATAGGTACCGATAGGCATTTCAGATATAGAAGCCGATAGGCATTTCAAATATAGGTGCCGATAGGCATTCCAGATATGGTTGCCGATAGGCATTTCAAATATAGGTGCTGATAGGCATTTCAGATGTAGTTTCCGATAGGCATTTCAAAAATAGGTGTCGATAGGCATTTCAGATATAGGTGTCGATAGGCATTTCAGATATAGGTGTCGATAGGCATTTCAGATATAGGTGTCGATAGGCATTTCAGATATAGGTGTCGATAGGCATTTCAGATATAGGTGTCGATAGGCATTTCAGATATAGGTTTCGATAGGCATTTCAGATATAGGTGTCGATAGGCATTTCAGATATAGGTGCCGATAGGCATTTCAGATATAGTTGCCGATTGGCATTTTAAAAATAGGTGCCGATAGGCATTTCAGATATAGAAGCCGATAGGCATTTCAAATTTAGGTGCCGATAGGCATTCCAGATATGGTTGCCGATTGGCATTTCAAATATAGGTGCTGATAGGCATTTCAGATGTAGTTTCCGATAGGCATTTCAAAAAT
The DNA here is from genome assembly GCA_034508555.1 of Venustoraphidia nigricollis. Taxonomy (NCBI): domain Eukaryota; kingdom Metazoa; phylum Arthropoda; class Insecta; order Raphidioptera; family Raphidiidae; genus Venustoraphidia; species Venustoraphidia nigricollis. The sequence continues at coordinate 52,229 of JAVRKA010000718.1, read as the reverse complement.
AGGTCTCGATAGGCATTTCAGATATAGGTGTCGATAGGCATTTCAGATATAGGTGTCGATAGGCATTTCAGATATAGGTGTCGATAGGCATTTCAGATATCGGTGTCGATAGGCATTTCAGATATAGGTGTCGAAAGGCATTTCAGATATAGGTGTCGATAGGCATTTCAGATATAGGTGTCGATAGGCATTTCAGATATAGGTGCCGATAGGCATTTCAGATATAGTTGCCGATTGGCATTTTAAAAATAGGTGCCGATAGGCATTTCAGATATAGAAGCCGATAGGCATTTCAAATATAGGTGCCGATAGGCATTCCAGATATGGTTGCCGATAGGCATTTCAAATATAGGTGCTGATAGGCATTTCAGATGTAGTTTCCGATAGGCATTTCAAAAATAGGTGTCGATAGGCATTTCAGATATAGGTGTCGATAGGCATTTCAGATATAGGTGTCGATAGGCATTTCAGATATAGGTGTCGATAGGCATTTCAGATATAGGTGTCGATAGGCATTTCAGATATAGGTGTCGTTAGGCATTTCAGATATAGGTGTCGATAGGCATTTCAGATATAGGTGTCGATATGCATTTCAGATATAGGTGCCGATAGGCATTTCAGATATAGTTGCCGATTGGCATTTTTAAAATAGGTGCCGATAGGCATTTCAGATATAGTTGCCGATTGGCATTTTAAAAATAGGTGCCGATAGGCATTTCAGATATAGAAGCCGATAGGCATTTCAAATATAGGTGCCGATAGGCATTCCAGATATGGTTGCCGATAGGCATTTCAAATATAGGTGCTGATAGGCATTTCAGATGTAGTTTCCGATAGGCATTTCAAAAATAGGTGTCGATAGGCATTTCAGATATAGGTGTCGATAGGCATTTCAGATATAGGTGTCGATAGGCATTTCAGATATAGGTGTCGATAGGCATTTCAGATATAAGTGTCGATAGGCATTTCAGATATAGGTGTCGATAGGCATTTCAGATATAGGTGTCGATAGGCATTTCAGATATAGGTGTCGATAGGCATTTCAGATATAGGTGTCGATAGGCATTTCAGATATAGGTGTCGATAGGCATTTCAGATATAGGTGTCGATAGGCATTTCAGATATAGGTGCCGATAGGCATTTCAGATATAGTTGCCGATTGGCATTTTAAAAATAGGTGCCGATAGGCATTTCAGATATAGAAGCCGATAAGCATTTCAAATATAGGTGCCGATAGGCATTCCAGATATGGTTGCCGATAGGAATTTCAAATATAGGTGCTGATAGGCATTTCAGATGTAGTTTCCGATAGGCATTTCAAAAATAGGTGTCGATAGGCATTTCAGATATAGGTGTCGATAGGCATTTCAGATATAGGTGTCGATAGGCATTTCAGATATAGGTGTCGATAGGCATTTCAGATATAGGTGTCGATAGGCATTTCAGATATAGGTGTCGATAGGCATTTCAGATATAGGTGTCGATAAGCATTTCTGATATAGGTGTCGATAGGCATTTCAGATATAGGTGTCGATAGGCATTTCAGAGATATGTGCCGATAGGCATTTCAGATATAGTTGCCGATTAGCATTTTAAAAATAGGTGCCGATAGGCATTTCAGATATAGAAGCCGATAGGCATTTCAAATATAGGTGCCGATAGGCATTCCAGATAAAGTTGCCGATAGGCATTTCAAATATAGGTGCTGATAGGCATTTCAGATGTAGTTTCCGATAGGCATTTCAAAAATAGGTGTCGATAGGCATTTCAGATATAGGTGTCGATAGGCATTTCAGATATAGGTGTCTATAGGCATTTCAGATATAGGTGTCGATAGGCATTTCAGATATAGGTGTCGATAGGCATTTCAGATATAGGTGTCGATAGGCATTTCAGATATAGGTGTCGATAGGCATTTCAGATATAGGTGTCGATAGGCATTTCAGATATAGGTGTCGATAGGCATTTCAGATATAGGTGTCGATAGGCATTTCAGATATAGGTGTCGATAGGCATTTCAGATATAGGTGCCGATAGGCATTTCAGATATAGGTGTCGATAGGCATTTCAGATATAGGTGTCGATAGGCATTTCAGATATAGGTGTCGATAGGCATTTCAGATATAGGTGTCGATAGGCATTTCAGATATAGGTGTCGATAGGCATTTCAGATATAGGTGTCGATAGGCATTTCAGATATAGGTGTCGATAGGCATTTCAGATATAGGTGCCGATAGGCATTTCAGATATAGTTGCCGATTGGCATTTTAAAAATAGGTACCGATAGGCATTTCAGATATAGAAGCCGATAGGCATTACAAATATAGGTGCCGATAGGCATTCCAGATATGGTTGCCGATAGGCATTTCAAATATAGGTGCTGATAGGCATTTCAGATGTAGTTTCCGATAGGCATTTCAAAAATAGGTGTCGATAGGCATTTCAGATATAGGTGTCGATAGGCATTTCAGATATAGGTGTCGATAGGCATTTCAGATATAGGTGTCGATAGGCATTTCAGATATAGGTGTCGATAGGCATTTCAGATATAGGTGTCGATAGGCATTTCAGATATAGGTGTCGATAGGCATTTCAGATATAGGTGTCGATAGGCATTTCAGATATAGGTGCCGATAGGCATTTCAGATATAGTTGCCGATTGGCATTTTAAAAATAGGTGCCGATAGGCATTTCAGATATAGAAGCCGATAGGCATTTCAAATTTAGGTGCCGATAGGCATTCCAGATATGGTTGCCGATAGGCATTTCAAATATAGGTGCTGATAGGCATTTCAGATGTAGTTTCCGATAGGCATTTCAAAAAAAAGGTCTCGATAGGCATTTTAGATATAGGTGTCGATAGGCATTTCAGATATAGGTGTCGATAGGCATTTCAGATATAGGTGTCGATAGGCATTTCAGATATCGGTGTCGATAGGCATTTCAGATATAGGTGTCGAAAGGCATTTCAGATATAGGTGTCGATAGGCATTTCAGATATAGGTGTCGATAGGCATTTCAGATATAGGTGCCGATAGGCATTTCAGATATAGTTGCCGATTGGCATTTTAAAAATAGGTGCCGATAGGCATTTCAGATATAGAAGCCGATAGGCATTTCAAATATAGGTGCCGATAGGCATTCCAGATATGGTTGCCGATAGGCATTTCAAATATAGGTGCTGATAGGCATTTCAGATGTAGTTTCCGATAGGCATTTCAAAAATAGGTGTCGATAGGCATTTCAGATATAGGTGTCGATAGGCATTTCAGATATAGGTGTCGATAGGCATTTCAGATATAGGTGTCGATAGGCATTTCAGATATAGGTGTCGATAGGCATTTCAGATATAGGTGTCGATAGGCATTTCAGATATAAGTGTCGATAGGCATTTCAGATATAGGTGTCGATATGCATTTCAGATATAGGTGCCGATAGGCATTTCAGATATAGTTGCCGATTGGCATTTTTAAAATAGGTGCCGATAGGCATTTCAGATATAGTTGCCGATTGGCAATTTAAAAATAGGTGCCGATAGGCATTTCAGATATAGAAGCCGATAGGCATTTCAAATATAGGTGCCGATAGGCATTCCAGATATGGTTGCCGATAGGCATTTCAAATATAGGTGCTGATAGGCATTTCAGATGTAGTTTCCGATAGGCATTTCAAAAATAGGTGTCGATAGGCATTTCAGATATAGGTGTCGATAGGCATTTCAGATATAGGTGTCGATAGGCATTTCAGATATAGGTGTCGATAGGCATTTCAGATATAGGTGCCGATAGGCATTTCAGATATAGTTGCCGATTGGCATTTTAAAAATAGGTGCCGATAGGCATTTCAGATATAGAAGCCGATAAGCATTTCAAATATAGGTGCCGAAAGGCATTCCAGATATGGTTGCCGATAGGAATTTCAAATATAGGTGCTGATAGGCATTTCAGATGTAGTTTCCGATAGGCATTTCAAAAATAGGTGTCGATAGGCATTTCAGATATAGGTGTCGATAGGCATTTCAGATATAGGTGTCGATAGGCATTTCAGATATAGGTGTCGATAGGCATTTCAGATATAGGTGTCGATAGGCATTTCAGATATAGGTGTCGATAGGCATTTCAGATATAGGTGTCGATAAGCATTTCTGATATAGGTGTCGATAGGCATTTCAGATATAAGTGTCGATAGGCATTTCAGAGATAGGTGCCGATAGGCATTTCAGATATAGTTGCCGATTAGCATTTTAAAAATAGGTGCCGATAGGCATTTCAGATATAGAAGCCGATAGGCATTTCAAATATAGGTGCCGATAGGCATTCCAGATAAAGTTGCCGATAGGCATTTCAAATATAGGTGCTGATAGGCATTTCAGATGTAGTTTCCGATAGGCATTTCAAAAATAGGTGTCGATAGGCATTTCAGATATAGGTGTCGATAGGCATTTCAGATATAGGTGTCTATAGGCATTTCAGATATAGGTGTCGATAGGCATTTCAGATATAGGTGTCGATAGGCATTTCAGATATAGGTGTCGATAGGCATTTCAGATATAGGTGTCGATAGGCATTTCAGATATAGGTGTCGATAGGCATTTCAGATATAGGTGTCGATAGGCATTTCAGATATAGGTGTCGATAGGCATTTCAGATATAGGTGTCGATAGGCATTTCAGATATAGGTGCCGATAGGCATTTCAGATATAGTTGCCGATTGGCATTTTAAAAATAGGTGCCCATAGGCATTTCAGATATAGAAGCCGATAAGCATTTCAAATATAGGTGCCGATAGGCATTCCAGATATGGTTGCCGATAGGAATTTCAAATATAGGTGCTGATAGGCATTTCAGATGTAGTTTCCGATAGGCATTTCAAAAATAGGTGTCGATAGGCATTTCAGATATAGGTGTCGATAGGCATTTCAGATATAGGTGTCGATAGGCATTTCAGATATAGGTGTCGATAGGCATTTCAGATATAGGTGTCGATAGGCATTTCAGATATAGGTGTCGATAGGCATTTCAGATATAGGTGTCGATAAGCATTTCTGATATAGGTGTCGATAGGCATTTCAGATATAGGTGTCGATAGGCATTTCAGAGATAGGTGCCGATAGGCATTTCAGATATAGTTGCCGATTAGCATTTTAAAAATAGGTGCCGATAGGCATTTCAGATATAGAAGCCGATAGGCATTTCAAATATAGGTGCCGATAGGCATTCCAGATAAAGTTGCCGATAGGCATTTCAAATATAGGTGCTGATAGGCATTTCAGATGTAGTTTCCGATAGGCATTTCAAAAATAGGTGTCGATAGGCATTTCAGATATAGGTGTCGATAGGCATTTCAGATATAGGTGTCTATAGGCATTTCAGATATAGGTGTCGATAGGCATTTCAGATATAGGTGTCGATAGGCATTTCAGATATAGGTGTCGATAGGCATTTCAGATATAGGTGTCGATAGGCATTTCAGATATAGGTGTCGATAGGCATTTCAGATATAGGTGTCGATAGGCATTTCAGATATAGGTGTCGATAGGCATTTCAGATATAGGTGTCGATAGGCATTTCAGATATAGGTGCCGATAGGCATTTCAGATATAGTTGCCGATTGGCATTTTAAAAATAGGTGCCGATAGGCATTTCAGATATAGAAGCCGATAATCATTTCAAATATAGGTGCCGATAGGCATTCCAGATATGGTTGCCGATAGGAATTTCAAATATAGGTGCTGATAGGCATTTCAGATGTAGTTTCCGATAGGCATTTCAAAAATAGGTGTCGATAGGCATTTCAGATATAGGTGTCGATAGGCATTTCAGATATAGGTGTCGATAGGCATTTCAGATATAGGTGTCGATAGGCATTTCAGATATAGGTGTCGATAGGCATTTCAGATATAGGTGTCGATAGGCATTTCAGATATAGGTGTCGATAAGCATTTCTGATATAGGTGTCGATAGGCATTTCAGATATAGGTGTCGATAGGCATTTCAGAGATAGGTGCCGATAGGCATTTCAGATATAGTTGCCGATTAGCATTTTAAAAATAGGTGCCGATAGGCATTTCAGATATAGAAGCCGATAGGCATTTCAAATATAGGTGCCGATAGGCATTCCAGATAAAGTTGCCGATAGGCATTTCAAATATAGGTGCTGATAGGCATTTCAGATGTAGTTTCCGATAGGCATTTCAAAAATAGGTGTCGATAGGCATTTCAGATATAGGTGTCGATAGGCATTTCAGATATAGGTGTCTATAGGCATTTCAGATATAGGTGTCGATAGGCATTTCAGATATAGGTGTCGATAGGCATTTCAGATATAGGTGTCGATAGGCATTTCAGATATAGGTGTCGATAGGCATTTCAGATATAGGTGTCGATAGGCATTTCGGATATAGGTGTCGATAGGCATTTCAGATATAGGTGTCGATAGGCATTTCAGATATAGGTGTCGATAGGCATTTCAGATATAGGTGTCGATAGGCATTTCAGATATAGGTGCCGATAGGCATTTCAGATATAGTTGCCGATTGGCATTTTAAAAATAGGTGCCGATAGGCATTTCAGATATAGAAACCGATAGGCATTTCAAATATAGGTGCCGATAGGCATTCCAGATATGGTTGCCGATAGGCATTTCAAATATAGGTGCTGATAGGCATTTCAGATGTAGTTTCCGATAGGCATTTCAAAAATAGGTGTCGATAGGCATTTCAGATATAGGTGTCGATAGGCATTTCAGATATAGGTGTCGATAGGCATTTCAGATACAGGGGTCGATAGGCATTTCAGATATAGGTGTCGATAGGCATTTCAGATATAGGTGTCGATAGGCATTTCAGATATAGGTGTCGATAGGCATTTCAGATATAGGTGTCGATAGGCATTTCAGATATAGGTGCCGATAGGCATTTCAGATATAGTTGCCGATTGGCATTTTAAAAATAGGTGCCGATAGGCATTTCAGATATAGAAGCCGATAGGCATTTCAAATATAGGTGCCGATAGGCATTCCAGATATGGTTGTCGATAGGCATTTCAAATATAGGTGCTGATAGGCATTTCAGATGTAATTTCCGATAGGCATTTCAAAAATAGGTGTCGATAGGCATTTCAGATATAGGTGTCGATAGGCATTTCAGATATAGGTGTCGATAGGCATTTCAGATATAGGTGCCGATAGGCATTTCAGATATATTTGCCGATTAGCATTTTAAAAATAGGTGCCGATAGGCATTTCAGATATAGAAGCCGATAGGCATTTCAAATATAGGTGCCGATAGGCATTCCAGATATGGTTGCCGATTAGCATTTCAAATATAGGTGCTGATAGGCATTTCAGATGTAGTTTCCGATAGGCATTTCAAAAATAGGTGTCGATAGGCATTTCAGATATAGGTGTCGATAGGCATTTCAGATATAGGTGTCGATAGGCATTTCAGATATAGGTGTCGATAGGCATTTCAGATATAGGTGTCGATAGGCATTTCAGATATAGGTGTCGATAGGCATTTCAGATATAGGTGTCGATAGGCATTTCAGATATAGGTGTCGATAGGCATTTCAGATATAGGTGTCGATAGGCATTTCAGATATAGGTGTCGATAGGCATTTCAGATATAGGTGTCGATAGGCATTTCAGATATAGGTGTCGATAGGAATTTCAGATATAGGTGTCGATAGGCATTTCAGATATAGGTGTCGATAGGCATTTCAGATATAGGTGCCGATAGGCATTTCAGATATAGTTGCCGATTGGCATTTTAAAAATAGGTGCCGATAGGCATTTCAGATATAGAAGCCGGTAGGCATTTCAAATATAGGTGCCGATAGGCATTCCAGATATGGTTGCCGATAGGCATTTCAAATATAGGTGCTGATAGGCATTTCAGATGTAGTTTCCGATAGGCATTTCAAAAATAGGTGTCGATAGGCATTTCAGATATAGGTGTCGATAGGCATTTCAGATATAGGTGTCGATAGGCATTTCAGATATAGGTGTCGATAGGCATTTCAGATATAGGTGTCGATAGGCATTTCAGATATAGGTGTCGATAGGCATTTCAGATATAGGTGTCGATAGGCATTTCAGATATAGGTGTCGATAGGCATTTCAGATATAGGTGTCGATAGGCATTTCAGATATAGGTGCCGATAGGCATTTCAGATATAGTTGCCGATTGGCATTTTAAAAATAGGTACCGATAGGCATTTCAGATATACAAGCCGATAGTCATTTCAAATATAGGCGCCGATAGGCATTCCAGATATGGTTGCCGATAGGCATTTCAAATATAGGTGCTGATAGGCATTTCAGATGTAGTTTCCGATAGGCATTTCAAAAATAGGTGTCGATAGGCATTTCAGATATAGGTGTCGATAGGCATTTCAGATATAGGTGTCGATAGGCATTTCAGATATAGGTGTCGATAGGCATTTCAGATATAGGTGTCGATAGGCATTTCAGATATAGGTGTCGATAGGCATTTCAGATATAGGTGTCGATAGGCATTTCAGATATAGGTGTCGATAGGCATTTCAGATATAGGTGCCGATAGGCATTTCAGATATAGTTGCCGATTGGCATTTTAAAAATAGGTGCCGATAGGCATTTCAGATATAGAAGCCGATAGGCATTTCAAATATAGGTGCCGATAGGCATTCCAGATATGGTTGCCGATAGGCATTTTAAATATAGGTGCTGATAGGCATTTCAGATGTAGTTTCCGATAGGCATTTCAAAAATAGGTGTCGATAGGCATTTCAGATATAGGTGTCGATAGGCATTTCAGATATAGGTGTCGATAGGCATTTCAGATATAGGTGTCGATAGGCATTTCAGATATCGGTGTCGATAGGCATTTCAGATATAGGTGTCGAAAGGCATTTCAGATATAGGTGTCGATAGGCATTTCAGATATAGGTGTCGATAGGCATTTCAGATATAGGTGCCGATAGGCATTTCAGATATAGTTGCCGATTGGCATTTTAAAAATAGGTGCCGATAGGCATTTCAGATATAGAAGCCGATAGGCATTTCAAATATAGGTGCCGATAGGCATTCCAGATATGGTTGCCGATAGGCATTTCAAATATAGGTGTTGATAGGCATTTCAGATGTAGTTTCCGATAGGCATTTCAAAAATAGGTGTCGATAGGCATTTCAGATATAGGTGTCGATAGGCATTTCAGATATAGGTGTCGATAGGCATTTCAGATATAGGTGTCGATAGGCATTTCAGATATAGGTGTCGATAGGCATTTCAGATATAGGTGTCGATAGGCATTTCAGATATAGGTGTCGATAGGCATTTCAGATATAGGTGCCGATAGGCATTTCAGATATAGTTGCCGATTGGCATTTTAAAAATAGGTGCCGATAGGCATTTCAGATATAGAAGCCGATAGGCATTTCAAATATAGGTGCCGATAGGCATTCCAGATATGGTTGCCGATAGGCATTTCAAATATAAGTGCTGATAGGCATTTCAGATGTAGTTTCCGATAGGCATTTCAAAAATAGGTGTCGATAGGCATTTCAGATATAGGTGTCGATAGGCATTTCAGATATAGGTGTCGATAGGCATTTCAGATATAGGTGTCGATAGGCATTTCAGATATAGGTGTCGATAGGCATTTCAGATATAGGTGTCGATAGGCATTTCAGATATAGGTGTCGATAGGCATTTCAGATATAGGTGTCGATAGGCATTTCAGATATAGGTGCCGATAGGCATTTCAGATATAGTTGCCGATTGGCATTTTAAAAATAGGTGCCGATAGGCATTTCATATATAGAAGCCGATAGGCATTTCAAATATAGGTGCCGATAGGCATTCCAGATATGGTTGCCGATAGGCATTTCAAATATCGGTGCTGATAGGCATTTTAGATGTAGTTTCCGATAGGCATTTCAAAAATAGGTGTTGATAGGCATTTCAGATATAGGTGTCGATAGGCATTTCAGATATAGGTGTCGATAGGCATTTCAGATATAGGTGTCGATAGGCATTTCAGATATAGGTGTCGATAGGCATTTCAGATATAGGTGTCGATAGGTATTTCAGATATAGGTGTCGATAGGCATTTCAGATATAGGTGTCGATTGGCATTTCAGATATAGGTGTCGATAGGCATTTCAGATATAGGTGTCGATAGGCATTTCAGATATAGGTGTCGATAGGCATTTCAGATATAGGTGCCGATAGGCATTTCAGATATAGTTGCCGATTAGCATTTTAAAAATAGGTGCCGATAGGCATTTCAGATATAGAAGCCGATAGGCATTTCAAATATAGGTGCCGATAGGCATTCCAGATATGGTTGCCGATAGGCATTTCAAATATAGGTGCTGATAGGCATTTCAGATGTAGTTTCCGATAGGCATTTCAAAAATAGGTGTCGATAGGCATTTCAGATATAGGTGTCGATAGGCATTTCAGATATAGGTGTCTATAGGCATTTCAGATATAGGTGTCGATAGGCATTTCAGATATAGGTGTCGATAGGCATTTCAGATATAGGTGCCGATAGGCATTTCAGATATAGTTGCCGATTGGCATTTTAAAAATAGGTGCCGATAGGCATTTCAGATATAGAAGCCGATAGGCATTTCAAATATAGGTGCCGATAGGCATTCCAGATATGGTTGTCGATAGGCATTTCAAATATAGGTGCTGATAGGCATTTCAGATGTAATTTCCGATAGGCATTTCAAAAATAGGTGTCGATAGGCATTTCAGATATAGGTGTCGATAGGCATTTCAGATATAGGTGTCGATAGGCATTTCAGATATAGGTGCCGATAGGCATTTCAGATATAGTTGCCGATTAGCATTTTAAAAATAGGTGCCGATAGGCATTTCAGATATAGAAGCCGATAGGCATTTCAAATATAGGTGCCGATAGGCATTCCAGATATGGTTGCCGATTAGCATTTCAAATATAGGTGCTGATAGGCATTTCAGATGTAGTTTCCGATAGGCATTTCAAAAATAGGTGTCGATAGGCATTTCAGATATAGGTGTCGATAGGCATTTCAGATATAGGTGTCGATAGGCATTTCAGATATAGGTGTCGATAGGCATTTCCGATATAGGTGTCGATAGGCATTTCAGATATAGGTGTCGATAGGCATTTCAGATATAGGTGTCGATAGGCATTTCAGATATAGGTGTCGATAGGCATTTCAGATATAGGTGCCGATAGGTATTTCAGATATAGTTGCCGATTGGCATTTTAAAATAGGTGCCGATAGGCATTTCAGATATAGAAGCCGATAGGCATTTCAAATATAGGTGCCGATAGGCATTCCAGATATGGTTGCCTATAGGCATTTCAAATATAGGTGCTGATAGGCATTTCAGATGTAGTTACCGATAGGCATTTCAAAAATAGGTGTCGATAGGCATTTCAGATATAGGTGTCGATAGGCATTTCAGATATAGGTGTCGATAGGCATTTCAGATATAGGTGTCGATAGGCATTTCAGATATAGGTGTCGATAGGCATTTCAGATATAGGTGTCGATAGGCATTTCAGATATAGGTGTCGATAGGCATTTCAGATATAGGTGTCGATAGGCATTTCAGATATAGGTGTCGATAGGCATTTCAGATATAGGTGTCGATAGGCATTTCAGATATAGGTGTCGATAGGCATTTCAGATATAGGTGTCGATAGGCATTTCAGATATAGGTGTCGATAGGCATTTCAGATATAGGTGTCGATAGGCATTTCAGATATAGGTGCCGATAGGCATTTCAGATATAGTTGCCGATTGGCATTTTAAAAATAGGTGCCGATAGGCATTTCAGATATAGAAGCCGATAAGCATTTCAAATATAGGTGCCGATAGGCATTCCAGATATGGTTGCCGATAGGAATTTCAAATATAGGTGCTGATAGGCATTTCAGATGTAGTTTCCGATAGGTATTTCAAAAATAGGTGTCGATAGGCATTTCAGATATAGGTGTCGATAGGCATTTCAGATATAGGTGTCGATAGGCATTTCAGATATAGGTGTCGATAGGCATTTCAGATATAGGTGTCGATAGGCATTTCAGATATAGGTGTCGATAGGCATTTCAGATATAGGTGTCGATAAGCATTTCTGATATAGGTGTCGATAGGCATTTCAGATATAGGTGTCGATAGGCATTTCAGAGATAGGTGCCGATAGGCATTTCAGATATAGTTGCCGATTAGCATTTTAAAAATAGGTGCCGATAGGCATTTCAGATATAGAAGCCGATAGGCATTTCAAATATAGGTGCCGATAGGCATTCCAGATAAAGTTGCCGATAGGCATTTCAAATATAGGTGCTGATAGGCATTTCAGATGTAGTTTCCGATAGGCATTTCAAAAATAGGTGTCGATAGGCATTTCAGATATAGGTGTCGATAGGCATTTCAGATATAGGTGTCTATAGGCATTTCAGATATAGGTGTCGATAGGCATTTCAGATATAGGCGTCGATAGGCATTTCAGATATAGGTGTCGATAGGCATTTCAGATATAGGTGTCGATAGGCATTTCAGATATAGGTGTCGATAGGCATTTCAGATATAGGTGCCGATAGGCATTTCAGATATAGTTGCCGATTGGCATTTTAAAAATAGGTGCCGATAGGCATTTCAGATATAGAAGCCGATAGGCATTTCAAATATAGGTGCCGATAGGCATTCCAGATATGGTTGCCGATAGGCATTTCAAATATAGGTGCTGATAGGCATTTCAGATATAGTTTCCGATAGGCATTTCAAAAATAGGTGTCGATAGGCATTTCAGATATAGGTGTCGATAGGCATTTCAGATATAGGTGTCGATAGGCATTTCAGATATAGGTGTCGATAGGCATTTCAGATATAGGTGTCGATAGGCATTTCAGATATAGGTGTCGATAGGCATTTCAGATATAGGTGTCGATAGGCATTTCAGATATAGGTGTCGATAGGCATTTCAGATATAGGTGCCGATAGGCATTTCAGATATAGTTGCCGATTGGCATTTTAAAAATAGGTACCGATAGGCATTTCAGATATAGAAGCCGATAGGCATTTCAAATATAGGTGCCGATAGGCATTCCAGATATGGTTGCCGATAGGCATTTCAAATATAGGTGCTGATAGGCATTTCAGATGTAGTTTCCGATAGGCATTTCAAAAATAGGTGTCGATAGGCATTTCAGATATAGGTGTCGATAGGCATTTCAGATATAGGTGTCGATAGGCATTTCAGATATAGGTGTCGATAGGCATTTCAGATATAGGTGTCGATAGGCATTTCAGATATAGGTGTCGATAGGCATTTTAGATATAGGTGTCGATAGGCATTTCAGATATAGGTGTCGATAGGCATTTCAGATATAGGTGCCGATAGGCATTTCAGATATAGTTGCCGATTGGCATTTTAAAAATAGGTGCCGATAGGCATTTCAGATATAGAAGCCGATAGGCATTTCAAATTTAGGTGCCGATAGGCATTCCAGATATGGTTGCCGATAGGCATTTCAAATATAGGTGCTGATAGGCATTTCATTTGTAGTTTCCGATAGGCATTTCAAAAATAGGTCTCGATAGGCATTTCAGATATAGGTGTCGATAGGCATTTCAGATATAGGTGTCGATAGGCATTTCAGATATAGGTGTCGATAGGCATTTCAGATATCGGTGTCGATAGGCATTTCAGATATAGGTGTCGAAAGGCATTTCAGATATAGGTGTCGATAGGCATTTCAGATATAGGTGTCGATAGGCATTTCAGATATAGGTGCCGATAGGCATTTCAGATATAGTTGCCGATTGGCATTTTAAAAATAGGTGCCGATAGGCATTTCAGATATAGAAGCCGATAGGCATTTCAAATATAGGTGCCGATAGGCATTCCAGATATGGTTGCCGATAGGCATTTCAAATATAGGTGCTGATAGGCATTTCAGATGTAGTTTCCGATAGGCATTTCAAAAATAGGTGTCGATAGGCATTTCAGATATAGGTGTCGATAGGCATTTCAGATATAGGTGTCGATAGGCATTTCAGATATAGGTGTCGATAGGCATTTCAGATATAGGTGTCGATAGGCATTTCAGATATAGGTGTCGATAGGCATTTCAGATATAGGTGTCGATAGGCATTTCAGATATAGGTGTCGATATGCATTTCAGATATAGGTGCCGATAGGCATTTCAGATATAGTTGCCGATTGGCATTTTTAAAATAGGTGCCGATAGGCATTTCAGATATAGTTGCCGATTGGCATTTTAAAAATAGGTGCCGATAGGCATTTCAGATATAGAAGCCGATAGGCATTTCAAATATAGGTGCCGATAGGCATTCCAGATATGGTTGCCTATAGGCATTTCAAATATAGGTGCTGATAGGCATTTCAGATGTAGTTTCCGATAGGCATTTCAAAAATAGGTGTCGATAGGCATTTCAGATATAGGTGTCGATAGGCATTTCAGATATAGGTGTCGATAGGCATTTCAGATATAGGTGTCGATAGGCATTTCAGATATAGGTGTCGATAGGCATTTCAGATATAGGTGTCGATAGGCATTTCAGATATAGGTGTCGATAGGCATTTCAGATATAGGTGTCGATAGGCATTTCAGATATAGGTGTCGATAGGCATTTCAGATATAGGTGTCGATAGGCATTTCAGATATAGGTGCCGATAGGCATTTCAGATATAGTTGCCGATTGGCATTTTAAAAATAGGTGCCGATAGGCATTTCAGATATAGAAGCCGATAAGCATTTCAAATATAGGTGCCGATAGGCATTCCAGATATAGTTGCCGATAGGAATTTCAAATATAGGTGCTGATAGGCATTTCAGATGTAGTTTCCGATAGGCATTTCAAAAATAGGTGTCGATAGGCATTTCAGATATAGGTGTCGATAGGCATTTCAGATATAGGTGTCGATAGGCATTTCAGATATAGGTGTCGATAGGCATTTCAGATATAGGTGTCGATAGGCATTTCAGATATAGGTGTCGATAGGCATTTCAGATATAGGTGTCGATAAGCATTTCTGATATAGGTGTCGATAGGCATTTCAGATATAGGTGTCGATAGGCATTTCAGAGATAGGTGCTGATAGGCATTTCAGATATAGTTGCCGATTAGCATTTTAAAAATAGGTGCCGATAGGCATTTCAGATATAAAAGCCGATAGGCATTTCAAATATAGGTGCCGATAGGCATTCCAGATAAAGTTGCCGATAGGCATTTCAAATATAGGTGCTGATAGGCATTTCAGATGTAGTTTCCGATAGGCATTTCAAAAATAGGTGTCGATAGGCATTTCAGATATAGGTGTCGATAAGCATTTCAGATATAGGTGTCTATAGGCATTTCAGATATAGGTGTCGATAGGCATTTCAGATATAGGTGTCGATAGGCATTTGAGATATAGGTGTCGATAGGCATTTCAGATATAGGTGTCGATAGGCATTTCAGATATAGGTGTCGATAGGCATTTCAGATATAGGTGTCGATAGGCATTTCAGATATAGGTGTCGATAGGCATTTCAGATATAGGTGTCGATAGGCATTTCAGATATAGGTGCCGATAGGCATTTCAGATATAGTTGCCGATTGGCATTTTAAAAATAGGTGCCGATAGGCATTTCAGATATAGAAGCCGATAAGCATTTCAAATATAGGTGCCGATAGGCATTCCAGATATGGTTGCCGATAGGAATTTCAAATATAGGTGCTGATAGGCATTTCAGATGTAGTTTCCGATAGGCATTTCAAAAATAGGTGTCGATAGGCATTTCAGATATAGGTGTCGATAGGCATTTCAGATATAGGTGTCGATAGGCATTTCAGATATAGGTGTCGATAGGCATTTCAGATATAGGTGTCGATAGGCATTTCAGATATAGGTGTCGATAGGCATTTCAGATATAGGTGTCGATAAGCATTTCTGATATAGGTGTCGATAGGCATTTCAGATATAGGTGTCGATAGGCATTTCAGAGATAGGTGCCGATAGGCATTTCAGATATAGTTGCCGATTAGCATTTTAAAAATAGGTGCCGATAGGCATTTCAGATATAGAAGCCGATAGGCATTTCAAATATAGGTGCCGATAGGCATTCCAGATAAAGTTGCCGATAGGCATTTCAAATATAGGTGCTGATAGGCATTTCAGATGTAGTTTCCGATAGGCATTTGAAAAATAGGTGTCGATAGGCATTTCAGATATAGGTGTCGATAGGCATTTCAGATATAGGTGTCTATAGGCATTTCAGATATAGGTGTCGATAGGCATTTCAGATATAGGTGTCGATAGGCATTTCAGATATAGGTGTCGATAGGCATTTCAGATATAGGTGTCGATAGGCATTTCAGATATAGGTGTCGATAGGCATTTCAGATATAGGTGTCGATGGGCATTTCAGATATAGGTGTCGATAGGCATTTCAGATATAGGTGTCGATAGGCATTTCAGTTATAGGTGCCGATAGGCATTTCAGATATAGTTGCCGATTGGCATTTTAAAAATAGGTGCCGATAGGCATTTCAGATATGGAAGCCGATAAGCATTTCAAATATAGGTGCCGATAGGCATTCCAGATATGGTTGCCGATAGGAATTTCAAATATAGGTGCTGATAGGCATTTCAGATGTAGTTTCCGATAGGCATTTCAAAAATAGGTGTCGATAGGCATTTCAGATATAGGTGTCGATAGGCATTTCAGATATAGGTGTCGATAGGCATTTCAGATATAGGTGTCGATAGGCATTTCAGATATAGGTGTCGATAGGCATTTCAGATATAGGTGTCGATAGGCATTTCAGATATAGGTGTCGATAAGCATTTCTGATATAGGTGTCGATAGGCATTTCAGATATAGGTGTCGATAGGCACTTCAGAGATAGGTGCCGATAGGCATTTCAGATATAGTTGCCGATTAGCATTTTAAAAAAAGGTGCCGATAGGCATTTCAGATATAGAAGCCGATAGGCATTTCAAATATAGGTGCCGATAGGCATTCCAGATAAAGTTGCCGATAGGCATTTCAAATATAGGTGCTGATAGGCATTTCAGATGTAGTTTCCGATAGGCATTTCAAAAATAGGTGTCGATAGGCATTTCAGATATAGGTGTCGATAGGCATTTCAGATATAGGTGTCGATAGGCATTTCAGATATAGGTGTCGATAGGCATTTCAGATATAGGTGTCGATAGGCATTTCAGATATAGGTGCCGATAGGCATTTCAGATATAGTTGCCGATTGGCATTTTAAAAATAGGTGCCGATAGGCATTTCAGATATAGAAGCCGATAAGCATTTCAAATATAGGTGCCGATAGGCATTCCAGATATGGTTGCCGATAGGAATTTCAAATATAGGTGCTGATAGGCATTTCAGATGTAGTTTCCGATAGGCATTTCAAAAATAGGTGTCGATAGGCATTTCAGATATAGGTGTCGATAGGCATTTCAGATATAGGTGTCGATAGGCATTTCAGATATAGGTGTCGATAGGCATTTCAGATATAGGTGTCGATAGGCATTTCAGATATAGGTGTCGATAGGCATTTCAGATATAGGTGTCGATAAGCATTTCTGATATAGGTGTCGATAGGCATTTCAGATATAGGTGTCGATAGGCATTTCAGAGATAGGTGCCGATAGGCATTTCAGATATAGTTGCCGATTAGCATTTTAAAAATAGGTGCCGATAGGCATTTCAGTTATAGAAGCCGATAGGCATTTCAAATATAGGTGCCGATAGGCATTCCAGATAAAGTTGCCGATAGGCATTTCAAATATAGGTGCTGATAGGCATTTCAGATGTAGTTTCCGATAGGCATTTCAAAAATAGGTGTCGATAGGCATTTCAGATATAGGTGTCGATAGGCATTTCAGATATAGGTGTCTATAGGCATTTCAGATATAGGTGTCGATAGGCATTTCAGATATAGGTGTCGATAGGCATTTCAGATATAGGTGTCGATAGGCATTTCAGATATAGGTGTCGATAGGCATTTCAGATATAGGTGTCGATAGGCATTTCAGATATAGGTGTCGATAGGCATTTCAGATATAGGTGTCGATAGGCATTTCAGATATAGGTGTCGATAGGCATTTCAGATATAGGTGTCGATAGGCATTTCAGATATAGGTGCCGATAGGCATTTCAGATATAGTTGCCGATTGGCATTTTAAAAATAGGTGCCGATAGGCATTTCAGATATAGAAACCGATAGGCATTTCAAATATAGGTGCCGATAGGCATTCCAGATATGGTTGCCGATAGGCATTTCAAATATAGGTGCTGATAGGCATTTCAGATGTAGTTTCCGATAGGCATTTCAAAAATAGGTGTCGATAGGCATTTCAGATATAGGTGTCGATAGGCATTTCAGATATAGGTGTCGATAGGCATTTCAGATATAGGGGTCGATAGGCATTTCAGATATAGGTGTCGATAGGCATTTCAGATATAGGTGTCGATAGGCATTTCAGATATAGGTGTCGATAGGCATTTCAGATATAGGTGTCGATAGGCATTTCAGATATAGGTGCCGATAGGCATTTCAGATATAGTTGCCGATTGGCATTTTAAAAATAGGTGCCGATAGGCATTTCAGATATAGAAGCCGATAGGCATTTCAAATATAGGTGCCGATAGGCATTCCAGATATGGTTGTCGATAGGCATTTCAAATATAGGTGCTGATAGGCATTTCAGATGTAATTTCCGATAGGCATTTCAAAAATAGGTGTCGATAGGCATTTCAGATATAGGTGTCGATAGGCATTTCAGATATAGGTGTCGATAGGCATTTCAGATATAGGTGCCGATAGGCATTTCAGATATAGTTGCCGATTAGCATTTTAAAAATAGGTGCCGATAGGCATTTCAGATATAGAAGCCGATAGGCATTTCAAATATAGGTGCCGATAGGCATTCCAGATATGGTTGCCGATTAGCATTTCAAATATAGGTGCTGATAGGCATTTCAGATGTAGTTTCCGATAGGCATTTCAAAAATAGGTGTCGATAGGCATTTCAGATATAGGTGTCGATAGGCATTTCAGATATAGGTGTCGATAGGCATTTCAGATATTGGTGTCGATAGGCATTTCAGATATAGGTGTCGATAGGCATTTCAGATATAGGTGTCGATAGGCATTTCAGATATAGGTGTCGATAGGCATTTCAGATATAGGTGTCGATAGGCATTTCAGATATAGGTGCCGATAGGCATTTCAGATATAGTTGCCGATTGGCATTTTAAAAATAGGTGCCGATAGGCATTTCAGATATAGAAGCCGGTAGGCATTTCAAATATAGGTGCCGATAGGCATTCCAGATATGGTTGCCGATAGGCATTTCAAATATAGGTGCTGATAGGCATTTCAGATATAGGTGTCGATAGGCATTTCAGATATAGGTGTCGATAGGCATTTCAGATATAGGTGTCGATAGGCATTTCAGATATAGGTGTCGATAGGCATTTCAGATATAGGTGCCGATAGGCATTTCAGATATAGTTGCCGATTGGCATTTTAAAAATAGGTGCCGATAGGCATTTCAGATATAGAAACCGATAGGCATTTCAAATATAGGTGCCGATAGGCATTCCAGATATGGTTGCCGATAGGCATTTCAAATATAGGTGCTGATAGGCATTTCAGATGTAGTTTCCGATAGGCATTTCAAAAATAGGTGTCGATAGGCATTTCAGATATAGGTGTCGATAGGCATTTCAGATATAGGTTTCTATAGGCATTTCAGATATAGGTGTCGATAGGCATTTCAGATATAGGTGTCGATAGGCATTTCAGATATAGGTGTCGATAGGCATTTCAGATATAGGTGTCGATAGGCATTTCAGATATAGGTGTCGATAGGCATTTCAGATATAGGTGTCGATAGGCATTTCAGATATAGGTGTCGATAGGCATTTCAGATATAGGTGTCGATAGGCATTTCAGATATAAGTGCCGATAGGCATTTCAGATATAGTTGCCGATTGGCATTTTAAAAATAGGTGCCGATAGGCATTTCAGATATAGAAACCGATAGGCATTTCAAATATAGGTGCCGATAGGCATTCCAGATATGGTTGCCGATAGGCATTTCAAATATAGGTGCTGATAGGCATTTCAGATGTAGTTTCCGATAGGCATTTCAAAAATAGGTGTCGATAGGCATTTCAGATATAGGTGTCGATAGGCATTTCAGATATAGGTGTCGATAGGCATTTCAGATATAGGGGTCGATAGGCATTTCAGATATAGGTGTCGATAGGCATTTCAGATATAGGTGTCGATAGGCATTTCAGATATAGGTGTCGATAGGCATTTCAGATATAGGTGTCGATAGGCATTTCAGATATAGGTGCCGATAGGCATTTCAGATATAGTTGCCGATTGGCATTTTAAAAATAGGTGCCGATAGGCATTTCAGATATAGAAGCCGATAGGCATTTCAAATATAGGTGCCGATAGGCATTCCAGATATGGTTGTCGATAGGCATTTCAAATATAGGTGCTGATAGGCATTTCAGATGTAATTTCCGATAGGCATTTCAAAAATAGGTGTCGATAGGCATTTCAGATATAGGTGTCGATAGGCATTTCAGATATAGGTGTCGATAGGCATTTCAGATATAGGTGCCGATAGGCATTTCAGATATAGTTGCCGATTAGCATTTTAAAAATAGATGCCGATAGGCATTTCAGATATAGAAGCCGATAGGCATTTCAAATATAGGTGCCGATAGGCATTCCAGATATGGTTGCCGATTAGCATTTCAAATATAGGTGCTGATAGGCATTTCAGATGTAGTTTCCGATAGGCATTTCAAAAATAGGTGTCGATAGGCATTTCAGATATAGGTGTCGATAGGCATTTCAGATATAGGTGTCGATAGGCATTTCAGATATAGGTGTCGATAGGCATTTCAGATATAGGTGTCGATAGGCATTTCAGATATAGGTGTCGATAGGCATTTCAGATATAGGTGTCGATAGGCATTTCAGATATAGGTGTCGATAGGCATTTCAGATATAGGTGCCGATAGGCATTTCAGATATAGTTGCCGATCGGCATTTTAAAAATAGGTGCCG
This sequence comes from Venustoraphidia nigricollis, assembly GCA_034508555.1. Taxonomy (NCBI): domain Eukaryota; kingdom Metazoa; phylum Arthropoda; class Insecta; order Raphidioptera; family Raphidiidae; genus Venustoraphidia; species Venustoraphidia nigricollis. Next base: position 31,121 of record JAVRKA010000718.1, on the reverse strand, counting down.
ATAGGCATTTCAGATATAGAAGCCGGTAGGCATTTCAAATATAGGTGCCGATAGGCATTCCAGATATGGTTGCCGATAGGCATTTCAAATATAGGTGCTGATAGGCATTTCAGATGTAGTTTCCGATAGGCATTTTAAAAATAGGTGTCGATAGGCATTTCAGATATAGGTGTCGATAGGCATTTCAGATATAGGTGTCGATAGGCATTTCAGATATAGGTGTCGATAGGCATTTCAGATATAGGTGTCGATAGGCATTTCAGATATAGGTGTCGATAGGCATTTCAGATATAGGTGTCGATAGGCATTTCAGATATAGGTGTCGATAGGCATTTCAGATATAGGTGCCGATAGGCATTTCAGATATAGTTGCCGATTGGCATTTTAAAAATAGGTACCGATAGGCATTTCAGATATACAAGCCGATAGGCATTTCAAATATAGGTGCCGATAGGCATTCCAGATATGGTTGCCGATAGGCATTTCAAATATAGGTGCTGATAGGCATTTCAGATGTAGTTTTCGATAGGCATTTCAAAAATAGGTGTCGATAGGCATTTCAGATATAGGTGTCGATAGGCATTTCAGATATAGGTGTCGATAGGCATTTCAGATATAGGTGTCGATATGCATTTCAGATATAGGTGTCGATAGGCATTTCAGATATAGGTGTCGATAGGCATTTCAGATATAGGTGTCGATAGGCATTTCAGATATAGGTGTCGATAGGCATTTCAGATATAGGTGCCGATAGGCATTTCAGATATAGTTGCCGATTGGCATTTTAAAAATAGGTGCCGATAGGCATTTCAGATATAGAAGCCGATAGGCATTTCAAATATAGGTGCCGATAGGCATTCCAGATATGGTTGCCGATAGGCATTTCAAATATAGGTGCTGATAGGCATTTCAGATGTAGTTTCCGATAGGCATTTCAAAAATAGGTGTCGATAGGCATTTCAGATATAGGTGTCGATAGGCATTTCAGATATAGGTGTCGATAGGCATTTCAGATATAGGTGTCGATAGGCATTTCAGATATCGGTGTCGATAGGCATTTCAGATATAGGTGTCGAAAGGCATTTCAGATATAGGTGTCGATAGGCATTTCAGATATAGGTGTCGATAGGCATTTCAGATATAGGTGCCGATAGGCATTTCAGATATAGGTGTCGATAGGCATTTCAGATATAGGTGTCGATAGGCATTTCAGATATAGGTTACGATAGGCATTTCAGATATAGGTGTCGATTGGCATTTCAGATATAGGTGTCGATAGGCATTTCAGATATAGGTGTCGATAGGCATTTCAGATATAGGTGTCGATAGGCATTTCAGATATAGGTGCCGATAGGCATTTCAGATATAGTTGCCGATTAGCATTTTAAAAATAGGTGCCGATAGGCATTTCAGATATAGAAGCCGATAGGCATTTCAAATATAGGTGCCGATAGGCATTCCAGATATGGTTGCCGATAGGCATTTCAAATATAGGTGCTGATAGGCATTTCAGATGTAGTTTCCGATAGGCATTTCAAAAATAGGTGTCGATAGGCATTTCAGATATAGGTGTCGATAGGCATTTCAGATATAGGTGTCTATAGGCATTTCAGATATAGGTGTCGATAGGCATTTCAGATATAGATGTCGATAGGCATTTCAGATATAGGTGCCGATAGGCATTTCAGATATAGTTGCCGATTGGCATTTTAAAAATAGGTGCCGATAGGCATTTCAGATATAGAAGCCGATAGGCATTTCAAATATAGGTGCCGATAGGCATTCCAGATATGATTGTCGATAGGCATTTCAAATATAGGTGCTGATAGGCATTTCAGATGTAATTTCCGATAGGCATTTCAAAAATAGGTGTCGGTAGGCATTTCAGATATAGGTGTCGATAGGCATTTCAGATATAGGTGTCGATAGGCATTTCAGATATAAGTGCCGATAGGCATTTCAGATATAGTTGCCGATTAGCATTTTAAAAATAGGTGCCGATAGGCATTTCAGATATAGAAGCCGATAGGCATTTCAAATATAGGTGCCGATAGGCATTCCAGATACGGTTGCCGATTAGCATTTCAAATATAGGTGCTGATAGGCATTTCAGATGTAGTTTCCGATAGGCATTTCAAAAATAGGTGTCGATAGGCATTTCAGATATAGGTGTCGATAGGCATTTCAGATATAGGTGTCGATAGGCATTTCAGATATAGGTGTCGATAGGCATTTCCGATATAGGTGTCGATAGGCATTTCAGATATAAGTGTCGATAGGCATTTCAGATATAGGTGTCGATAGGCATTTCAGATATAGGTGTCGATAGGCATTTCAGATATAGGTGCCGATAGGTATTTCAGATATAGTTGCCGATTGGCATTTTAAAAATAGGTGCCGATAGGCATTTCAGATATAGAAGCCGATAGGCATTTCAAATATAGGTGCCGATAGGCATTCCAGATATGGTTGCCGATAGGCATTTCAAATATAGGTGCTGATAGGCATTTCAGATGTAGTTTCCGATAGGCATTTCAAAAATAGGTGTCGATAGGCATTTCAGATATAGGTGTCGATAGGCATTTCAGATATAGGTGTCGATAGGCATTTCAGATATAGGTGTCGATAGGCATTTCAGATATAGGTGTCGATAGGCATTTCAGATATAGGTGTCGATTGGCATTTCAGATATAGGTGTCGATAGGCATTTCAGATATAGGTGTCGATAGGCATTTCAGATATAGGTGCCGATAGGCATTTCAGATATAGTTGCCGATTGGCATTTTAAAAATAGGTACCGATAGGCATTTCAGATATACAAGCCGATAGGCATTTCAAATATAGGTGCCGATAGGCATTCCAGATATGGTTGCCGATAGGCATTTCAAATATAGGTGCTGATAGGCATTTCAGATGTAGTTTCCGATAGGCATTGCAAAAATAGGTGTCGATAGGCATTTCAGATATAGGTGTCGATAGGCATTTCAGATATAGGTGTCGATAGGCATTTCAGATATAGGTGTCGATAGGCATTTCAGATATAGGTGTCGATAGGCATTTCAGATATAGGTGTCGATAGGCATTTCAGATATAGGTGTCGATAGGCATTTCAGATATAGGTGCCGATAGGCATTTCAGATATAGTTGCCGATTGGCATTTTAAAAATAAGTGCCGATAGGCATTTCAGATATAGAAGCCGATAGGCATTTCAAATATAAATGCCGATAGGCATTCCAGATATGGTTGCCGATAGGCATTTCAAATATAGGTGCTGATAGGCATTTCAGATGTAGTTTCCGATAGGCATTTCAAAAATAGGTGTCGATAGGCATTTCAGATATAGGGGTCGATAGGCATTTCAGATATAGGTGTCGATAGGCATTTCAGATATAGGTGTCGATAGGCATTTCAGATATAGGTGTCGATAGGCATTTCAGATATAGGTGTCGATAGGCATTTCAGATATAGGTGCCGATAGGCATTTCAGATATAGTTGCCGATTGGCATTTTAAAAATAGGTGCCGATAGGCATTTCAGATATAGAAGCCGATAGGCATTTCAAATATAGGTGCCGATAGGCATTCCAGATATGGTTGTCGATAGGCATTTCAAATATAGGTGCTGATAGGCATTTCAGATGTAATTTTCGATAGGCATTTCAAAAATAGGTGTCGATAGGCATTTCAGATATAGGTGTCGATAGGCATTTCAGATATAGGTGTCGATAGGCATTTCAGATATAGGTGCCGATAGGCATTTCAGATATAGTTGCCGATTAGCATTTTAAAAATAGGTGCCGATAGGCATTTCAGATATAGAAGCCGATAGGCATTTCAAATATAGGTGCCGATAGGCATTCCAGATATGGTTGCCGATTAGCATTTCAAATATAGGTGCTGATAGGCATTTCAGATGTAGTTTCCGATAGGCATTTCAAAAATAGGTGTCGATAGGCATTTCAGATATAGGTGTCGATAGGCATTTCAGATATAGGTGTCGATAGGCATTTCAGATATAGGTGTCGATAGGCATTTCAGATATAGGTGTCGATAGGCATTTCAGATATAGGTGTCGATAGGCATTTCAGATATAGGTGTCGATAGGCATTTCAGATATAGGTGTCGATAGGCATTTCAGATATAGGTGCCGATAGGCATTTCAGATATAGTTGCCGATCGGCATTTTAAAAATAGGTGCCGATAGGCATTTCAGATATAAAAGCCGGTAGGCATTTCAAATATAGGTGCCGATAGGCATTCCAGATATGGTTGCCGATAGGCATTTCAAATATAGGTGCTGATAGGCATTTCAGATGTAGTTTCCGATAGGCATTTTAAAAATAGGTGTCGATAGGCATTTCAGAAATAGGTGTCGATAGGCATTTCAGATATAGGTGTCGATAGGCATTTCAGATATAGGTGTCGATAGGCATTTCAGATATAGGTGTCGATAGGCATTTCAGATATAGGTGTCGATAGGCATTTCAGATATAGGTGTCGATAGGCATTTCAGATATAGGTGTCGATAGGCATTTCAGATATAGGTGCCGATAGGCATTTCAGATATAGTTGCCGATTGGCATTTTAAAAATAGGTACCGATAGGCATTTCAGATATACAAGCCGATAGGCATTTCAAATATAGGTGCCGATAGGCATTCCAGATATGGTTGCCGATAGGCATTTCAAATATAGGTGCTGATAGGCATTTCAGATGTAGTTTCCGATAGGCATTTCAAAAATAGGTGTCGATAGGCATTTCAGATATAGGTGTCGATAGGCATTTCAGATATAGGTGTCGATAGGCATTTCAGATATAGGTGTCGATAGGCATTTCAGATATAGGTGTCGATAGGCATTTCAGATATAGGTGTCGATAGGCATTTCAGATATAGGTGTCGATAGGCATTTCAGATATAGGTGTCGATAGGCATTTCAGATATAGGTGCCGATAGGCATTTCAGATATAGTTGCCGATTGGCATTTTAAAAATAGGTGCCGATAGGCATTTCAGATATAGAAGCCGATAGGCATTTCAAATACAGGTGCCGATAGGCATTCCAGATATGGTTGCCGATAGGCATTTCAAATATAGGTGCTGATAGGCATTTCAGATGTAGTTTCCGATAGGCATTTCAAAAATAGGTGTCGATAGGCATTTCAGATATAGGTGTCGATAGGCATTTCAGATATAGGTGTCGATAGGCATTTCAGATATAGGTGTCGATAGGCATTTCAGATATCGGTGTCGATAGGCATTTCAGATATAGGTGTCGAAAGGCATTTCAGATATAGGTGTCGATAGGCATTTCAGATATAGGTGTCGATAGGCATTTCAGATATAGGTGCCGATAGGCATTTCAGATATAGTTGCCGATTGGCATTTTAAAAATAGGTGCCGATAGGCATTTCAGATATAGAAGCCGATAGGCATTTCAAATATAGGTGCCGATAGGCATTCCAGATAGGGTTGCCGATAGGCATTTCAAATATAGGTGTTGATAGGCATTTCAGATGTAGTTTCCGATAGGCATTTCAAAAATAGGTGTCGATAGGCATTTCAGATATAGGTGTCGATAGGCATTTCAGATATAGGTGTCGATAGGCATTTCAGATATAGGTGTCGATAGGCATTTCAGATATAGGTGTCGATAGGCATTTCAGATATAGGTGTCGATAGGCATTTTAGATATAGGTGTCGATTGGCATTTCAGATATAGGTGCCGATAGGCATTTCAGATATAGTTGCCGATTGGCATTTTAAAAATAGGTGCCGATAGGCATTTCAGATATAGAAGCCGATAGGCATTTCAAATATAGGTGCCGATAGGCATTCCAGATATGGTTGCCGATAGGCATTTCAAATATAAGTGCTGATAGGCATTTCAGATGTAGTTTCCGATAGGCATTTCAAAAATAGGTGTCGATAGGCATTTCAGATATAGGTGTCGATAGGCATTTCAGATATAGGTGTCGATAGGCATTTCAGATATAGGTGTCGATAGGCATTTCAGATATAGGTGTCGATAGGCATTTCAGATATAGGTGTCGATAGGCATTTCAGATATAGGTGTCGATAGGCATTTCAGATATAGGTGCCGATAGGCATTTCAGATATAGTTGCCGATTGGCATTTTAAAAATAGGTGCCGATAGGCATTTCAGATATAGAAGCCGATAGGATTTTAAAAATAGGTGCCGATAGGCATTTCAGATATAGAAGCCGATAGGCATTTCAAATATAGGTGCCGATAGGCTTTCCAGATATGTTTGCCGATAGGCATTTCAAATATCGGTGCTGATAGGCATTTCAGATGTAGTTTCCGATAGGCATTTCAAAAATAGGTGTTGATAGGCATTTCAGATATAGGTGTCGATAGGCATTTCAGATATAGGTGTCGATAGGCATTTCAGATATAGGTGTCGATAGGCATTTCAGATATAGGTGTCGATAGGCATTTCAGATATAGGTGTCGATAGGCATTTCAGATATAGGTGTCGATTGGCATTTCAGATATAGGTGTCGATAGGCATTTCAGATATAGGTGTCGATAGGCATTTCAGATATAGGTGTCGCTAGGCATTTCAAATATAGGCGCTGATAGGCATTCCAGATATGGTTGCCGATAGGCATTTCAAAAATAGGTGTCGATAGGCATTTCAGATATAGGTGTCGATAGGCATTTCAGATATAGGTGTCGATAGGCATTTCAGATATAGGTGTCGATAGGCATTTCAGATATAGGTGTCGATAGGCATTTCAGATATAGGTGTCGATAGGCATTTCAGATATAGGTGCCGATAGGCATTTCAGATATAGTTGCCGATTGGCATTTTAAAAATAGGTGCCGATAGGCATTTCAGATATAGAAGCCGATAGGCATTTCAAATATAGGTGCCGATAGGCATTCCAGATATGGTTGCCGATAGGCATTTCAAATATAGGTGCTGATAGGCATTTCAGATGTAGTTTCCGATAGGCATTTCAAAAATAGGTGTCGATAGGCATTTCAGATATAGGTGTCGATAGGCATTTCAGATATAGGTGTCGATAGGCATTTCAGATATAGGTGTCGATAGGCATTTCAGATATCGGTGTCGATAGGCATTTCAGATATAGGTGTCGAAAGGCATTTCAGATATAGGTGTCGATAGGCATTTCAGATATAGGTGTCGATAGGCATTTCAGATATAGGTGCCGATAGGCATTTCAGATATAGTTGCCGATTGGCATTTTAAAAATAGGTGCCGATAGGCATTTCAGATATAGAAGCCGATAGGCATTTCAAATATAGGTGCCGATAGGCATTCCAGATATGGTTGCCGATAGGCATTTCAAATATAGGTGTTGATAGGCATTTCAGATGTAGTTTCCGATAGGCATTTCAAAAATAGGTGTCGATAGGCATTTCAGATATAGGTGTCGATAGGCATTTCAGATATAGGTGTCGATAGGCATTTCAGATATAGGTGTCGATAGGCATTTCAGATATAGGTGTCGATAGGCATTTCAGATATAGGTGTCGATAGGCATTTCAGATATAGGTGTCGATTGGCATTTCAGATATAGGTGCCGATAGGCATTTCAGATATAGTTGCCGATTGGCATTTTAAAAATAGGTGCCGATAGGCATTTCAGATATAGAAGCCGATAGGCATTTCAAATATAGGTGCCGATAGGCATTCCAGATATGGTTGCCGATAGACATTTCAAATATAAGTGCTGATAGGCATTTCAGATGTAGTTTCCGATAGGCATTTCAAAAATAGGTGTCGATAGGCATTTCAGATATAGGTGTCGATAGGCATTTCAGATATAGGTGTCGATAGGCATTTCAGATATAGGTGTCGATAGGCATTTCAGATATAGGTGTCGATAGGCATTTCAGATATAGGTGTCGATAGGCATTTCAGATATAGGTGTCGATAGGCATTTCAGATATAGGTGCCGATAGGCATTTCAGATATAGTTGCCGATTGGCATTTTAAAAATAGGTGCCGATAGGCATTTCAGATATAGAAGCCGATAGGCATTTCAAATATAGGTGCCGATAGGCATTCCAGATATGGTTGCCGATAGGCATTTCAAATATCGGTGCTGATAGGCATTTCAGATGTAGTTTCCGATAGGCATTTCAAAAATAGGTGTTGATAGGCATTTCAGATATAGGTGTCGATAGGCATTTCAGATATAGGTGTCGATAGGCATTTCAGATATAGGTGTCGATAGGCATTTCAGATATAGGTGTCGATAGGCATTTCAGATATAGGTATCGATAGGCATTTCAGATATAGGTGTCGATAGGCATTTCAGATATAGTTGTCGATAGGCATTTCAGATATAGTTGTCGATAGGCATTTCAGATATAGGTGTCGATAGGCATTTCAGATATAGGTGCCGATAGGCATTTCAGATATAGTTGCCGATTGGCATTTTAAAAATAGGTGCCGATAGGCATTTCAGATATAGAAGCCGATAGGCATTTCAAATATAGGTGCCGATAGGCATTCCAGATATGGTTGCCGATAGGCATTTCAAATATAGGTGCTGATAGGCATTTCAGATGTAGTTTTCGATAGGCATTTCAAAAATAGGTGTCGATAGGCATTTCAGATATAGGTGTCGATAGGCATTTCAGATATAGGTGTCGATAGGCATTTCAGATATAGGTGTCGATAGGCATTTCAGATATAGGTGTCGATAGGCATTTCAGATATAGGTGTCGATAGGCATTTCAGATATAGGTGCCGATAGGCGTTTCAGATATAGTTGCCGATTGGCATTTTAAAAATAGGTGCCGATTGGCATTTCAGATATAGAAGCCGATAGGCATTTCAAATATAGGTGCCGATAGGCATTCCAGATATGGTTGCTAAAAGGCATTTCAAATATAGGTGCTGATAGGCATTTCAGATGTAGTTTCCGATAGGCATTTCAAAAATAGGTGTCGATAAGCATTTCAGATATAGGTGTCGATAGGCATTTCAGATATAGGTGTCGATAGGCATTTCAGATATAGGTGTCGATAGGCATTTCAGATATAGGTGTCGATAGGCATTTCAGATATAGGTGTCGATAGGCATTTCAGTTATAGGTGTCGATAGGCATTTCAGATATAGGTGTCGATAGGCATTTCAGATATAGGTGTCGATAGGCATTTCAGATATAGGTGTCGATAGGCATTTCAGATATAGGTGTCGATAGGCATATCAGATATAGGTGTCGATAGGCATTTCAGATATAGGTGTCGATAGGCATTTCAGATATAGGTGTCGATAGGCATTTCAGATATAGGTGTCGATAGGCATTTCAGATATAGGTGTCGATAGGCATCTCAGATATAGGTGCCGATAGGCATTTCAGATATAGTTGCCGATTGGCATTTTAAAAATAGGTGCCGATAGGCATTTCAGATATAGAAGCCGATAGGCATTTCAAATATAGGTGCCGATAGGCATTCCAGATATGGTTGCCGATAGGCATTTCAAATATAGGTGCTGATAGGCATTTCAGATGTAGTTTCCGATGGACATTTCAAAAATAGGTGTCGATAGGCATTTCAGATATAGGTGTCGATAGGCATTTAAGATATAGGTGTCGATAGGCATTTCAGATATAGGTGTCGATAGGCATTTCAGATATAGGTGTCGATAGGCATTTCAGATATAGGTGTCGATAGGCATTTCAGATATAGGTTCCGATAGGCATTTCAGATATAGTTGCCGATTGGCATTTTAAAAATTGGTGCCGATAGGCATTTCAGATATAGAAGCCGATAGGCATTTCAAATATAGGTGCCGATAGGCATTCCAGATATGGTTGCCGATAGGCATTTCAAATATAGGTGCTGATAGGCATTTCAGATGTAGTTTCCGATAGGCATTTCAAAACTAGGTGTCGATAAGCATTTCAGATATAGGTGTCGATAGGCATTTCAGATATAGGTGTCGATAGGCATTTCAGATATAGGTGTCGATAGGCATTTCAGATATAGGTGTCGATAGGCATTTCAGATATAGGTGTCGATAGGCATTTCAGTTATAGGTGTCGATAGGCATTTCAGATATAGGTGTCGATAGGCATTTCAGATATAGGTGTCGATAGGCATTTCAGATATAGGTGTCGATAGGCATTTCAGATATAGGTGTCGATAGGCATATCAGATATAGGTGTCGATAGGCATTTCAGATATAGGTGTCGATAGGCATTTCAAATATAGGTGTCGATAGGCATTTCAGATATAGGTGTCGATAGGCATTTCAGATATAGGTGTCGATAGGCATCTCAGATATAGGTGCCGATAGGCATTTCAGATATAGTTGCCGATTGGCATTTTAAAAATAGGTGCCGATAGGCATTTCAGATATAGAAGCCGATAGGCATTTCAAATATAGGTGCCGATAGGCATTCCAGATATGGTTGCCGATAGGCATTTCAAATATAGGTGCTGATAGGCATTTCAGATGTAGTTTCCGATGGACATTTCAAAAATAGGTGTCGATAGGCATTTCAGATATAGGTGTCGATAGGCATTTAAGATATAGGTGTCGATAGGCATTTCAGATATAGGTGTCGATAGGCATTTCAGATATAGGTGTCGATAGGCATTTCAGATATAGGTGTCGATAGGCATTTCAGATATAGGTGTCGATAGGCATTTAAGATATAGGTGTCGATAGGCATTTCAGATATAGGTGTCGATAGGCATTTCAGATATAGGTGTCGATAGGCATTTCAGATATAGGTGCCGATAGGCATTTCAGATATAGGTGCCGATAGGCATTTTAGATATAGTTGCCGATTTGCATTTTAAAAATAGGTGCCGATAGGCATTTCAGATATAGAAGCCGATAGGCATTTCAAATATAGGTGCCGATAGGCATTCCAGATATGGTTGCCGATAGGCATTTCAAATATAGGTGCTGATAGGCATTTCAGATGTAGTTTCCGATAGGCATTTCAAAAATAGGTGTCGATAGGCATTTCAGATATAGGTGTCGATAGGCATTTCAGATATAGGTGTCGATAGGCATTTCAGATATAGGTGTCGATAGGCATTTCAGATATAGGTGTCGATAGGCATTTCAGATATAGGTGTCGATAGGCATTTCAGATATAGGTGTCGATAGGCATTTCAGATATAGGTGTCGATAGGCATTTCAGATATAGGTGTCGATAGGCATTTCAGATATAGGTGTCGATAGGCATTTCAGATATAGGTGCCGATAGGCATTTCAGATATAGTTGCCGATTGGCATTTTAAAAATAGGTGCCGATAGGCATTTCAGATATAGAAGCCGATAGGCATTTCAAATATAGGTGCCGATAGGCATTCCAGATATGGTTGCCGATAGGCATTTCAAATATAGGTGCTGACAGGCATTTCAGATGTAGTTTCCGATAGGCATTTCAAAAATAGGTGTCGATAAGCATTTCAGATATAGGTGTCGATAGGCATTTCAGATATAGGTGTCGGTAGGCATTTCAGATATAGGTGTCGATAGGCATTTCAGATATCGGTGTCGATAGGCATTTCAGATATAGGTGTCGAAAGGCATTTCAGATATAGGTGTCGATAGGCATTTCAGATATAGGTGTCGATAGGCATTTCAGATATAGGTGCCGATAGGCATTTCAGATATAGTTGCCGATTGGCATTTTAAAAATAGGTGCCGATAGGCATTTCAGATATAGAAGCCGATAGGCATTTCAAATATAGGTGCCGATAGGCATTCCAGATATGGTTGCCGATAGGCATTTCAAATATAGGTGTTGATAGGCATTTCAGATGTAGTTTCCGATAGGCATTTCAAAAATAGGTGTCGATAGGCATTTCAGATATAGGTGTCGATAGGCATTTCAGATATAGGTGTCGATAGGCATTTCAGATATAGGTGTCGATAGGCATTTCAGATATAGGTGTCGATAGGCATTTCAGATATAGGTGTCGATAGGCATTTCAGATATAGGTGTCGATAGGCATTTCAGATATAGGTGTCGATAGGCATTTCAGATATAGGTGCCGATAGGCATTTCAGATATAGTTGCCGATTGGCATTTTAAAAATAGGTGCCGATAGGCATTTCAGATATAGAAGCCGATAGGCATTTCAAATATAGGTGCCGATAGGCATTCCAGATATGGTTGCCGATAGGCATTTCAAATATAGGTGCTGATAGGCATTTCAGATGTAGTTTCCGATAGGCATTTCAAAAATAGGTGTCGATAGGCATTTCAGATATAGGTGTCGATAGGCATTTCAGATATAGGTGTCGATAGGCATTTCAGATATAGGTGTCGATAGGCATTTCAGATATAGGTGTCGATAGGCATTTCAGATATATGTGTCGATAGGCATTTCAGATATAGGTGTCGATAGGCATTTCAGATATAGGTGTCGATAGGCATTTCAGATATAGGTGCCGATAGGCATTTCAGATATAGTTGCCGATTGGCATTTTAAAAATAGGTGCCGATGGGCATTTAAGATATAGAAACCGATAGGCATTTCAAATATAGGTGCCGATAGGCATTCCAGATATGGTTGCCGATAGGCATTTCAAATATAGGTGTCGATAGGCATTTCAGATATAGGTGTCGATAGGCATTTCAGATATAGGTGTCGATAGGCATTTCAGATATAGGTATCGATAGGCATTTCAGATATAGGTGTCGATAGGCATTTCAGATATAGGTGTCGATAGGCATTTCAGAAATAGGTGTCGATAGGCATTTCAGATATAGGTGTTGATAGGCATTTCAAATATAGGTGTCGATAGGCATTTCAGATATAGGTGTCGATAGGCATTTCAGATATAGGTGTCGATAGGCATTTCAGATATAGGTGTCGATAGGCATTTCAGATATGGGTGTCGATAGGCATTTCAGATATAGGTGCCGATAGGCATTTCAGATATAGTTGCCGATTGGCATTTTAAAAATAGGTGCCGATAGGCATTTCAGATATAGAAGCCGATAGGCATTTTAAATATAGGTGCCGATAGGCATTCCAGATATGGTTGCCGATAGGCATTTCAAATATAGGTGCTGATAGGCATTTCAGATGTAGTTTCCGATAGGCATTTCAAAAATAGGTGTCGATAGGCATTTCAGATATAGGTGTCGATAGGCATTTCAGATATAGGTGTCGATAGGCATTTCAGATATAGGTGTCGATAGGCATTTCAGATATAGGTGTCGATAGGCATTTCAGATATAGGTGTCGATAGGCATTTCAGATATAGGTGTCGATAGGCATTTCAGAAATAGGTGTCGATAGGCATTTCAGATATAAGTGTCGATAGGCATTTCAGATATAGGTGTCGATAGGCATTTCAGATATAGGTGTTGATAGGCATTTCAGATATAGGTGTCGATAGGCATTTCAGATATAGGTGTCGATAGGCATTTCAGATATAGGTGTCAATAGGCATTTCAGATATAGGTGCCGATAGGCATTTCAGATATAGGTGTCGATAGGTATTTCAGATATAGGTGTCGATAGGCATTTCAGATATAGGTGTCGATAGGCATTTCAGAAATAGGTGTCGATAGGCATTTCAGATATAGGTGCCGATAGGCATTCCAGATATGGTTGCCGATAGGCATTTCAAATATAGGTGCTGATAGGCATTTCAGATGTAGTTTCCGATAGGCATTTCAAAAATAGGTGTCGATAGGCATTTCAGATATAGGTGTCGATAGGCATTTCAGATATAGGTGTCGATAGGCATTTCAGATATAGGTGTCGATAGGCATTTCAGATATAGGTGTCGATAGGCATTTCAGATATAGGTGTCGATAGGCATTTCAGATATAGGTGTCGATAGGCATTTCAGAAATAGGTGTCGATAGGCATTTCAGATATAGGTGCCGATAGGCATTCCAGATATGGTTGCCGATAGGCATTTCAAATATAGGTGCTGATAGGCATTTCAGATGTAGTTTCCGATAGGCATTTCAAAAATAGGTGTCGATAGGCATTTCAGATATAGGTGTCGATAGGCATTTCAGATATAGGTGTCGATAGGCATTTCAGATATAGGTGTCGATAGGCATTTCAGATATGTGTGTCGATAGGCATTTCAGATATAGGTGTCGATAGGCACTTCAGATATAGGTGTCGATAGGCATTTCAGATATAGGTGTCGATAGGCATTTCAGATATAGGTACCGATAGGCATTTCAGATATAGTTGCCGATTGGCATTTTAAAAATAGGTGCCGATAGGCATTTCAGATATAGAAGCCGATAGGCATTTCAAATATAGGTGCCGATAGGCATTCCAGATATGGTTGCCGATAGGCATTTCAAATATAGGTGCTGATAGGCATTTCAGATGTAGTTTCCGATAGGCATTTCAAAAATAGGTGTCGATAGGCATTTCAGATATAGGTGTCGATAGGCATTTCAGATATAGGTGTCGATAGGCATTTCAGATATAGGTGTCGATAGGCATTTCAGATATAGGTGTCGTAAGGCATTTCAGATATAGGCGTCGATAGGCATTTCAGATATAGGTGTTGATAGGCATTTCAGATATAGGTGTCGATAGGCATTTCAGATATAGGTGCCGATAGGCATTTCAGATATAGTTGCCGATTGGCATTTTAAAAATAGGTGCCGATAGGCATTTCAGATATAGAAGCCGATAGGCATTTCAAATATAGGTGCCGATAGGCATTCCAGATATGGTTGCCGATAGGCATTTCAAATATAGGTGCTGATAGGCATTTCAGATGTAGTTTCCGATAGGCATTACAAAAATAGGTGTCGATAGGCATTTCAGATATAGGTGTCGATAGGCATTTCAGATATAGGTGTCGATAGGCATTTCAGATATAGGTGTCGATAGGCATTTCAGATATAAGTGTCGATAGGCATTTCAGATATAGGTGTCGATAGGCATTTCAGATATAGGTGTCGATAGGCATTTCAGATATAGGTGTCGATAGGCATTTCAGATATAGGTGCCGATAGGCATTTCAGATATAGTTGCCGATTGGCATTTTAAAAAAAAAGTGCCGACAGGCATTTCAGATATAGAAGCCGATAGGCATTTCAAATATAGGTGCCGATAGGCATTCCAGATATGGTTGCCGATAGGCATTTCAAATATAGGTGCTGATAGGCATTTCAGATGTAGTTTCCGATAGGCATTTCAAAAATAGGTGTCGATAGGCATTTCAGATATAGGTGTCGATAGGCATTTCAGATATAGGTGTCAATAGGCATTTCAGATATAGGTGTCGATAGGCATTTCAGATATAGGTGTCGATAGGCATTTCAGATATAGGTGTCGATAGGCATTTCAGATATAGGTGTCGATAGGCATTTCAGATTTAGGTGCCGATAGGCATTTCAGATATAGTTGCCGATTGGCATTTTAAAAATAGGTGCCGATAGGCATTTCAGATATAGAAGCCGATAGGCATTTTAAATATAGGTGCCGATAGGCATTTCAAATATATTAGCTGATAGGCATTTCAGATGTAGTTTCCGATAGGCATTTCAAAAATAGGTGTCGATAGGCATTTCAGATATAGGTGTCGATAGGCATTTCAGATATAGGTGTCGATAGGCATTTCAGATATAGGTGTAGATAGGCATTTCAGATATAGGTGTCGATAGGCATTTCAGATATAGGTGTCGATAGGCATTTCAGATATAGGTGTCGATAGGCATTTCAGATATAGGTGTCGATAGGCATTTCAGATATAGGTGCCGATAGGCATTTCAGATATAGTTGCCGATTGGCATTTTAAAAATTGGTGCCGATAGGCATTTCAGATATAGAAGCCGATAGGCATTTCAAATATAGGTGCCGATAGGCATTCCAGATATGGTTGCCGATAGGCATTTCAAATATAGGTGCTGATAGGCATTTCAGATGTAGTTTCCGATAGGCATTTCAAAACTAGGTGTCGATAAGCATTTCAGATATAGGTGTCGATAGGCATTTCAGATATAGGTGTCGATAGGCATTTCAGATATAGGTGTCGATAGGCATTTCAGATATAGGTGTCGATAGGCATTTCAGATATAGGTGTCGATAGGCATTTCAGTTATAGGTGTCGATAGGCATTTCAGATATAGGTGTCGATAGGCATTTCAGATATAGGTGTCGATAGGCATTTCAGATATAGGTGTCGATAGGCATTTCAGATATAGGTGTCGATAGGCATTTCAGATATAGGTGTCGATAGGCATTTCAGATATAGGTGTCGATAGGCATCTCAGATATAGGTGCCGATAGGCATTTCAGATATAGTTGCCGATTGGCATTTTAAAAATAGGTGCCGATAGGCATTTCAGATATAGAAGCCGATAGGCATTTCAAATATAGGTGCCGATAGGCATTCCAGATATGGTTGCCGATAGGCATTTCAAATATAGGTGCTGATAGGCATTTCAGATGTAGTTTCCGATAGACATTTCAAAAATAGGTGTCGATAGGCATTTCAGATATAGGTGTCGATAAGCATTTAAGATATAGGTGTCGATAGGCATTTCAGATATAGGTGTCGATAGGCATTTCAGATATAGGTGTCGATAGGCATTTCAGATATAGGTGTCGATAGGCCTTTCAGATATAGGTGTCGATAGGCATTTCAGGTATAGGTGTCGATAGGCATTTCAGATATAGGTGCCGATAGGCATTTCAGATATAGTTGCCGATTGGCATTTTAAAAATAGGTGCCGATGGGCATTTCAGATATAGAAACCGATAGGCATTTCAAATATAGGTGCCGATAGGCATTCCAGATATGGTTGCCGATAGGCATTTCAAATATAGGTGTCGATAGGCATTTCAGATATAGGTGTCGATAGGCATTTCAGATATAGGTGTCGATAGGCATTTCAGATATAGGTGTCGATAGGCATTTCAGATATAGGTGTCGATAGGCATTTCAGATATAGGTGTCGATAGGCATTTCAGATATAGGTGTCGATAGGCATTTCAGATATAGGTGTCGATAGGCATTTCAGATATAGGTGCCGATAGGCATTTCAGATATAGTTGCCGATTGGCATTTTAAAAATAGGTGCCGATAGGCATTTCAGATATAGAAGCCGATAGGCATTTCAAATATAGGTGCCGATAGGCATTCCAGATATGGTTGCCGATAGGCATTTCAAATATAGGTGCTGATAGGCATTTCAGATGTAGTTTCCGATAGGCATTTCAAAAATAGGTGTCGATAGGCATTTCAGATATAGGTGTCGATAGGCATTTCAGATATAGGTGTCGATAGGCATTTCAGATATAGGTGTCGATAGGCATTTCAGATATAGGTGTCGATAGGCATTTCAGATATAGGTGTCGATAGGCATTTCAGATATAGGTGTCGATAGGCATTTCAGATATAGGTGTCGATAGGCATTTCAGATATAGGTGCCGATAGGCATTTCAGATATAGTTGCCGATTGGCATTTTAAAAATAGGTGCCGATAGGCATTTAAGATATAGAAGCCGATAGGCATTTCAAATATAGGTGCCGATAGGCATTCCAGATATGGTTGCCGATAGGCATTTCAAATATCGGTGCTGATAGGCATTTCAGATGTAGTTTCCGATAGGCATTTCAAAAATAGGTGTTGATAGGCATTTCAGATATAGGTGTCGATAGGCATTTCAGATATAGGTGTCGATAGGCATTTCAGATATAGGTGTCGATAGGCATTTCAGATATAGGTGTCGATAGGCATTTCAGATATAGGTATCGATAGGCATTTCAGATATAGGTGTCGATAGGCATTTCAGATATAGTTGTCGATAGGCATTTCAGATATAGGTGTCGATAGGCATTTCAGATATAGGTGTCGATAGGCATTTCAGATATAGGTGCCGATAGGCATTTCAGATATAGTTGCCGATTGGCATTTTAAAAATAGGTGCCGATAGGCATTTCAGATATAGAAGCCGATAGGCATTTCAAATATAGGTGCCGATAGGCATTCCAGATATGGTTGCCGATAGGCATTTCAAATATAGGTGCTGATAGGCATTTCAGATGTAGTTTCCGATAGGCATTTCAAAAATAGGTGTCGATAGGCATTTCAGATATAGGTGTCGATAGGCATTTCAGATATAGGTGTCGATAGGCATTTCAGATATAGGTGTCGATAGGCATTTCAGATATAGGTGTCGATAGGCATTTCAGATATAGGTGTCGATAGGCATTTCAGATATAGGTGTCGATAGGCATTTCAGATATAGGTGCCGATAGGCGTTTCAGATATAGTTGCCGATTGGCATTTTAAAAATAGGTGCCGATAGGCATTTCAGATATAGAAGCCGATAGGCATTTCAAATATAGGTGCCGATAGGCATTCCAGATATGGTTGCTAAAAGGCATTTCAAATATAGGTGCTGATAGGCATTTCAGATGTAGTTTCCGATAGGCATTTCAAAAATAGGTGTCGATAAGCATTTCAGATATAGGTGTCGATAGGCATTTCAGATATAGGTGTCGATAGGCATTTCAGATATAGGTGTCGATAGGCATTTCAGATATAGGTGTCGATAGGCATTTCAGATATAGGTGTCGATAGGCATTTCAGTTATAGGTGTCGATAGGCATTTCAGATATAGGTGTCGATAGGCATTTCAGATATAGGTGTCGATAGGCATTTCAGATATAGGTGTCGATAGGCATTTCAGATATAGGTGTCGATAGGCATATCAGATATAGGTGTCGATAGGCATTTCAGATATAGGTGTCGATAGGCATTTCAGATATAGGTGTCGATAGGCATTTCAGATATAGGTGTCGATAGGCATTTCAGATATAGGTGTCGATAGGCATCTCAGATATAGGTGCCGATAGGCATTTCAGATATAGTTGCCGATTGGCATTTTAAAAATAGGTGCCGATAGGCATTTCAGATATAGAAGCCGATAGGCATTTCAAATATAGGTGCCGATAGGCATTCCAGATATGGTTGCCGATAGGCATTTCAAATATAGGTGCTGATAGGCATTTCAGATGTAGTTTCCGATGGACATTTCAAAAATAGGTGTCGATAGGCATTTCAGATATAGGTGTCGATAGGCATTTAAGATATAGGTGTCGATAGGCATTTCAGATATAGGTGTCGATAGGCATTTCAGATATAGGTGTCGATAGGCATTTCAGATATAGGTGTCGATAGGCATTTCAGATATAGGTTCCGATAGGCATTTCAGATATAGTTGCCGATTGGCATTTTAAAAATTGGTGCCGATAGGCATTTCAGATATAGAAGCCGATAGGCATTTCAAATATAGGTGCCGATAGGCATTCCAGATATGGTTGCCGATAGGCATTTCAAATATAGGTGCTGATAGGCATTTCAGATGTAGTTTCCGATAGGCATTTCAAAACTAGGTGTCGATAAGCATTTCAGATATAGGTGTCGATAGGCATTTCAGATATAGGTGTCGATAGGCATTTCAGATATAGGTGTCGATAGGCATTTCAGATATAGGTGTCGATAGGCATTTCAGATATAGGTGTCGATAGGCATTTCAGTTATAGGTGTCGATAGGCATTTCAGATATAGGTGTCGATAGGCATTTCAGATATAGGTGTCGATAGGCATTTCAGATATAGGTGTCGATAGGCATTTCAGATATAGGTGTCGATAGGCATATCAGATATAGGTGTCGATAGGCATTTCAGATATAGGTGTCGATAGGCATTTCAGATATAGGTGTCGATAGGCATTTCAGATATAGGTGTCGATAGGCATTTCAGATATAGGTGTCGATAGGCATCTCAGATATAGGTGCCGATAGGCATTTCAGATATAGTTGCCGATTGGCATTTTAAAAATAGGTGCCGATAGGCATTTCAGATATAGAAGCCGATAGGCATTTCAAATATAGGTGCCGATAGGCATTCCAGATATGGTTGCCGATAGGCATTTCAAATATAGGTGCTGATAGGCATTTCAGATGTAGTTTCCGATGGACATTTCAAAAATAGGTGTCGATAGGCATTTCAGATATAGGTGTCGATAGGCATTTAAGATATAGGTGTCGATAGGCATTTCAGATATAGGTGTCGATAGGCATTTCAGATATAGGTGTCGATAGGCATTTCAGATATAGGTGTCGATAGGCATTTCAGATATAGGTGTCGATAGGCATTTAAGATATAGGTGTCGATAGGCATTTCAGATATAGGTGTCGATAGGCATTTCAGATATAGGTGTCGATAGGCATTTCAGATATAGGTGCCGATAGGCATTTCAGATATAGGTGCCGATAGGCATTTTAGATATAGTTGCCGATTGGCATTTTAAAAATAGGTGCCGATAGGCATTTCAGATATAGAAGCCGATAGGCATTTCAAATATAGGTGCCGATAGGCATTCCAGATATGGTTGCCGATAGGCATTTCAAATATAGGTGCTGATAGGCATTTCAGATGTAGTTTCCGATAGGCATTTCAAAAATAGGTGTCGATAGGCATTTCAGATATAGGTGTCGATAGGCATTTCAGATATAGGTGTCGATAGGCATTTCAGATATAGGTGTCGATAGGCATTTCAGATATAGGTGTCGATAGGCATTTCAGATATAGGTGTCGATAGGCATTTCAGATATAGGTGTCGATAGGCATTTCAGATATAGGTGTCGATAGGCATTTCAGATATAGGTGTCGATAGGCATTTCAGATATAGGTGCCGATAGGCATTTCAGATATAGTTGCCGATTGGCATTTTAAAAATAGGTACCGATAGGCATTTCAGATATACAAGCCGATAGGCATTTCAAATATAGGTGCCGATAGGCATTCCAGATATGGTTGCCGATAGGCATTTCAAATATAGGTGCTGATAGGCATTTCAGATGTAGTTTCCGATAGGCATTTCAAAAATAGGTGTCGATAGGCATTTCAGATATAGGTGTCGATAGGCATTTCAGATATAGGTGTCGATAGGCATTTCAGATATAGGTGTCGATAGGCATTTCAGATATAGGTGTCGATAGGCATTTCAGATATAGGTGTCGATAGGCATTTCAGATATAGGTGTCGATAGGCATTTCAGATATAGGTGCCGATAGGCATTTCAGATATAGTTGCCGATTGGCATTTTAAAAATAGGTGCCGATAGGCATTTCAGATATAGAAGCCGATAGGCATTTCAAATATAGGTGCCGATAGGCATTCCAGATATGGTTGCCGATAGGCATTTCAAATATAGGTGCTGACAGGCATTTCAGATGTAGTTTCCGATAGGCATTTCAAAAATAGGTGTCGATAAGCATTTCAGATATAGGTGTCGATAGGCATTTCAGATATAGGTGTCGGTAGGCATTTCAGATATAGGTGTCGATAGGCATTTCAGATATCGGTGTCGATAGGCATTTCAGATATAGGTGTCGAAAGGCATTTCAGATATAGGTGTCGATAGGCATTTCAGATATAGGTGTCGATAGGCATTTCAGATATAGGTGCCGATAGGCATTTCAGATATAGTTGCCGATTGGCATTTTAAAAATAGGTGCCGATAGGCATTTCAGATATAGAAGCCGATAGGCATTTCAAATATAGGTGCCGATAGGCATTCCAGATATGGTTGCCGATAGGCATTTCAAATATAGGTGTTGATAGGCATTTCAGATGTAGTTTCCGATAGGCATTTCAAAAATAGGTGTCGATAGGCATTTCAGATATAGGTGTCGATAGGCATTTCAGATATAGGTGTCGATAGGCATTTCAGATATAGGTGTCGATAGGCATTTCAGATATAGGTGTCGATAGGCATTTCAGATATAGGTGTCGATAGGCATTTCAGATATAGGTGTCGATAGGCATTTCAGATATAGGTGTCGATAGGCATTTCAGATATAGGTGCCGATAGGCATTTCAGATATAGTTGCCGATTGGCATTTTAAAAATAGGTGCCGATAGGCATTTCAGATATAGAAGCCGATAGGCATTTCAAATATAGGTGCCGATAGGCATTCCAGATATGGTTGCCGATAGGCATTTCAAATATAGGTGCTGATAGGCATTTCAGATGTAGTTTCCGATAGGCATTTCAAAAATAGGTGTCGATAGGCATTTCAGATATAGGTGTCGATAGGCATTTCAGATATAGGTGTCGATAGGCATTTCAGATATAGGTGTCGATAGGCATTTCAGATATAGGTGTCGATAGGCATTTCAGATATAGGTGTCGATAGGCATTTCAGATATAGGTGTCGATAGGCATTTCAGATATAGGTGTCGATAGGCATTTCAGATATAGGTGCCGATAGGCATTTCAGATATAGTTGCCGATTGGCATTTTAAAAATAGGTGCCGATGGGCATTTAAGATATAGAAACCGATAGGCATTTCAAATATAGGTGCCGATAGGCATTCCAGATATGGTTGCCGATAGGCATTTCAAATATAGGTGTCGATAGGCATTTCAGATATAGGTGTCGATAGGCATTTCAGATATAGGTGTCGATAGGCATTTCAGATATAGGTGTCGATAGGCATTTCAGATATAGGTGTCGATAGGCATTTCAGATATAGGTGTCGATAGGCATTTCAGAAATAGGTGTCGATAGGCATTTCAGATATAGGTGTTGATAGGCATTTCAAATATAGGTGTCGATAGGCATTTCAGATATAGGTGTCGATAGGCATTTCAGATATAGGTGTCGATAGGCATTTCAGATATAGGTGTCGATAGGCATTCAGATATGGGTGTCGATAGGCATTTCAGATATAGGTGCCGATAGGCATTTCAGATATAGTTGCCGATTGGCATTTTAAAAATAGGTGCCGATAGGCATTTCAGATATAGAAGCCGATAGGCATTTTAAATATAGGTGCCGATAGGCATTCCAGATATGGTTGCCGATAGGCATTTCAAATATAGGTGCTGATAGGCATTTCAGATGTAGTTTCCGATAGGCATTTCAAAAATAGGTGTCGATAGGCATTTCAGATATAGGTGTCGATAGGCATTTCAGATATAGGTGTCGATAGGCATTTCAGATATAGGTGTCGATAGGCATTTCAGATATAGGTGTCGATAGGCATTTCAGATATAGGTGTCGATAGGCATTTCAGATATAGGTGTCGATAGGCATTTCAGATATAGGTGTCGATAGGCATTTCAGAAATAGGTGTCGATAGGCATTTCAGATATAAGTGTCGATAGGCATTTCAGATAAAGGTGTCGATAGGCATTTCAGATATAGGTGTTGATAGGCATTTCAGATATAGGTGTCGATAGGCATTTCAGATATAGGTGTCGATAGGCATTTCAGATATAGGTGTCAATAGGCATTTCAGATATAGGTGCCGATAGGCATTTCAGATATAGGTGTCGATAGGTATTTCAGATATAGGTGTCGATAGGCATTTCAGATATAGGTGTCGATAGGCATTTCAGAAATAGGTGTCGATAGGCATTTCAGATATAGGTGCCGATAGGCATTCCAGATATGGTTGCCGATAGGCATTTCAAATATAGGTGCTGATAGGCATTTCAGATGTAGTTTCCGATAGGCATTTCAAAAATAGGTGTCGATAGGCATTTCAGATATAGGTGTCGATAGGCATTTCAGATATAGGTGTCGATAGGCATTTCAGATATAGGTGTCGATAGGCATTTCAGATATAGGTGTCGATAGGCATTTCAGATATAGGTGTCGATAGGCATTTCAGATATAGGTGTCGATAGGCATTTCAGAAATAGGTGTCGATAGGCATTTCAGATATAGGTGCCGATAGGCATTCCAGATATGGTTGCCGATAGGCATTTCAAATATAGGTGCTGATAGGCATTTCAGATGTAGTTTCCGATAGGCATTTCAAAAATAGGTGTCGATAGGCATTTCAGATATAGGTGTCGATAGGCATTTCAGATATAGGTGTCGATAGGCATTTCAGATATAGGTGTCGATAGGCATTTCAGATATGTGTGTCGATAGGCATTTCAGATATAGGTGTCGATAGGCACTTCAGATATAGGTGTCGATAGGCATTTCAGATATAGGTGTCGATAGGCATTTCAGATATAGGTACCGATAGGCATTTCAGATATAGTTGCCGATTGGCATTTTAAAAATAGGTGCCGATAGGCATTTCAGATATAGAAGCCGATAGGCATTTCAAATATAGGTGCCGATAGGCAATCCAGATATGGTTGCCGATAGGCATTTCAAATATAGGTGCTGATAGGCATTTCAGATGTAGTTTCCGATAGGCATTTCAAAAATAGGTGTCGATAGGCATTTCAGATATAGGTGTCGATAGGCATTTCAGATATAGGTGTCGATAGGCATTTCAGATATAGGTGTCGATAGGCATTTCAGATATAGGTGTCGTAAGGCATTTCAGATATAGGCGTCGATAGGCATTTCAGATATAGGTGTTGATAGGCATTTCAGATATAGGTGTCGATAGGCATTTCAGATATAGGTGCCGATAGGCATTTCAGATATAGTTGCCGATTGGCATTTTAAAAATAGGTGCCGATAGGCATTTCAGATATAGAAGCCGATAGGCATTTCAAATATAGGTGCCGATAGGCATTCCAGATATGGTTGCCGATAGGCATTTCAAATATAGGTGCTGATAGGCATTTCAGATGTAGTTTCCGATAGGCATTACAAAAATAGGTGTCGATAGGCATTTCAGATATAGGTGTCGATAGGCATTTCAGATATAGGTGTCGATAGGCATTTCAGATATAGGTGTCGATAGGCATTTCAGATATAGGTGTCGATAGGCATTTCAGATATAGGTGTCGATAGGCATTTCAGATATAGGTGTCGATAGGCATTTCAGATATAGGTGCCGATAGGCATTTCAGATATAGTTGCCGATTGGCATTTTAAAAAAAAAGTGCCGACAGGCATTTCAGATATAGAAGCCGATAGGCATTTCAAATATAGGTGCCGATAGGCATTCCAGATATGGTTGCCGATAGGCATTTCAAATATAGGTGCTGATAGGCATTTCAGATGTAGTTTCCGATAGGCATTTCAAAAATAGGTGTCGATAGGCATTTCAGATATAGGTGTCGATAGGCATTTCAGATATAGGTGTCAATAGGCATTT
The DNA here is from genome assembly GCA_034508555.1 of Venustoraphidia nigricollis. NCBI lineage: Eukaryota > Metazoa > Arthropoda > Insecta > Raphidioptera > Raphidiidae > Venustoraphidia > Venustoraphidia nigricollis. The sequence continues at coordinate 6,061 of JAVRKA010000718.1, read as the reverse complement.
CAGATATAGGTGTCGATAGGCATTTCAGATATAGGTGTCGATAGGCATTTCAGATATAGGTGTCGATAGGCATTTCAGATATAGGTGTCGATAGGCATTTCAGATTTAGGTGCCGATAGGCATTTCAGATATAGTTGCCGATTGGCATTTTAAAAATAGGTGCCGATAGGCATTTCAGATATAGAAGCCGATAGGCATTTTAAATATAGGTGCCGATAGGCATTCCAGATATGGTTGCCGATAGGCATTTCAAATATATTAGCTGATAGGCATTTCAGATGTAGTTTCCGATAGGCATTTCAAAAATAGGTGTCGATAGGCATTTCAGATATAGGTGTCGATAGGCATTTCAGATATAGGTGTCGATAGGCATTTCAGATATAGGTGTAGATAGGCATTTCAGATATAGGTGTCGATAGGCATTTCAGATATAGGTGTCGATAGGCATTTCAGATATAGGTGTCGATAGGCATTTCAGATATAGGTGTCGATAGGCATTTCAGATATAGGTGTCGATAGGCATTTCAGATATAGGTATCGATAGGCATTTCAGATATAGGTGTCGATAGGCATTTCAGATATAGTTGTCGATAGGCATTTCAGATATAGGTGTCGATAGGCATTTCAGATATAGGTGTCGATAGGCATTTCAGATATAGGTGCCGATAGGCATTTCAGATATAGTTGCCGATTGGCATTTTAAAAATAGGTGCCGATAGGCATTTCAGATATAGAAGCCGATAGGCATTTCAAATATAGGTGCCGATAGGCATTCCAGATATGGTTGCCGATAGGCATTTCAAATATAGGTGCTGATAGGCATTTCAGATGTAGTTTCCGATAGGCATTTCAAAAATAGGTGTCGATAGGCATTTCAGATATAGGTGTCGATAGGCATTTCAGATATAGGTGTCGATAGGCATTTCAGATATAGGTGTCGATAGGCATTTCAGATATAGGTGTCGATAGGCATTTCAGATATAGGTGTCGATAGGCATTTCAGATATAGGTGTCGATAGGCATTTCAGATATAGGTGCCGATAGGCGTTTCAGATATAGTTGCCGATTGGCATTTTAAAAATAGGTGCCGATAGGCATTTCAGATATAGAAGCCGATAGGCATTTCAAATATAGGTGCCGATAGGCATTACAGATATGGTTGCTAAAAGGCATTTCAAATATAGGTGCTGATAGGCATTTCAGATGTAGTTTCCGATAGGCATTTCAAAAATAGGTGTCGATAAGCATTTCAGATATAGGTGTCGATAGGCATTTCAGATATAGGTGTCGATAGGCATTTCAGATATAGGTGTCGATAGGCATTTCAGATATAGGTGTCGATAGGCATTTCAGATATAGGTGTCGATAGGCATTTCAGTTATAGGTGTCGATAGGCATTTCAGATATAGGTGTCGATAGGCATTTCAGATATAGGTGTCGATAGGCATTTCAGATATAGGTGTCGATAGGCATTTCAGATATAGGTGTCGATAGGCATATCAGATATAGGTGTCGATAGGCATTTCAGATATAGGTGTCGATAGGCATTTCAGATATAGGTGTCGATAGGCATTTCAGATATAGGTGTCGATAGGCATTTCAGATATAGGTGTCGATAGGCATCTCAGATATAGGTGCCGATAGGCATTTCAGATATAGTTGCCGATTGGCATTTTAAAAATAGGTGCCGATAGGCATTTCAGATATAGAAGCCGATAGGCATTTCAAATATAGGTGCCGATAGGCATTCCAGATATGGTTGCCGATAGGCATTTCAAATATAGGTGCTGATAGGCATTTCAGATGTAGTTTCCGATGGACATTTCAAAAATAGGTGTCGATAGGCATTTCAGATATAGGTGTCGATAGGCATTTAAGATATAGGTGTCGATAGGCATTTCAGATATAGGTGTCGATAGGCATTTCAGATATAGGTGTCGATAGGCATTTCAGATATAGGTGTCGATAGGCATTTCAGATATAGGTTCCGATAGGCATTTCAGATATAGTTGCCGATTGGCATTTTAAAAATTGGTGCCGATAGGCATTTCAGATATAGAAGCCGATAGGCATTTCAAATATAGGTGCCGATAGGCATTCCAGATATGGTTGCCGATAGGCATTTCAAATATAGGTGCTGATAGGCATTTCAGATGTAGTTTCCGATAGGCATTTCAAAACTAGGTGTCGATAAGCATTTCAGATATAGGTGTCGATAGGCATTTCAGATATAGGTGTCGATAGGCATTTCAGATATAGGTGTCGATAGGCATTTCAGATATAGGTGTCGATAGGCATTTCAGATATAGGTGTCGATAGGCATTTCAGTTATAGGTGTCGATAGGCATTTCAGATATAGGTGTCGATAGGCATTTCAGATATAGGTGTCGATAGGCATTTCAGATATAGGTGTCGATAGGCATTTCAGATATAGGTGTCGATAGGCATATCAGATATAGGTGTCGATAGGCATTTCAGATATAGGTGTCGATAGGCATTTCAGATATAGGTGTCGATAGGCATTTCAGATATAGGTGTCGATAGGCATTTCAGATATAGGTGTCGATAGGCATCTCAGATATAGGTGCCGATAGGCATTTCAGATATAGTTGCCGATTGGCATTTTAAAAATAGGTGCCGATAGGCATTTCAGATATAGAAGCCGATAGGCATTTCAAATATAGGTGCCGATAGGCATTCCAGATATGGTTGCCGATAGGCATTTCAAATATAGGTGCTGATAGGCATTTCAGATGTAGTTTCCGATGGACATTTCAAAATAGGTGTCGATAGGCATTTCAGATATAGGTGTCGATAGGCATTTAAGATATAGGTGTCGATAGGCATTTCAGATATAGGTGTCGATAGGCATTTCAGATATAGGTGTCGATAGGCATTTCAGATATAGGTGTCGATAGGCATTTCAGATATAGGTGTCGATAGGCATTTAAGATATAGGTGTCGATAGGCATTTCAGATATAGGTGTCGATAGGCATTTCAGATATAGGTGTCGATAGGCATTTCAGATATAGGTGCCGATAGGCATTTCAGATATAGGTGCCGATAGGCATTTTAGATATAGTTGCCGATTGGCATTTTAAAAATAGGTGCCGATAGGCATTTCAGATATAGAAGCCGATAGGCATTTCAAATATAGGTGCCGATAGGCATTCCAGATATGGTTGCCGATAGGCATTTCAATATAGGTGCTGATAGGCATTTCAGATGTAGTTTCCGATAGGCATTTCAAAAATAGGTGTCGATAGGCATTTCAGATATAGGTGTCGATAGGCATTTCAGATATAGGTGTCGATAGGCATTTCAGATATAGGTGTCGATAGGCATTTCAGATATAGGTGTCGATAGGCATTTCAGATATAGGTGTCGATAGGCATTTCAGATATAGGTGTCGATAGGCATTTCAGATATAGGTGTCGATAGGCATTTCAGATATAGGTGTCGATAGGCATTTCAGATATAGGTGCCGATAGGCATTTCAGATATAGTTGCCGATTGGCATTTTAAAAATAGGTACCGATAGGCATTTCAGATATACAAGCCGATAGGCATTTCAAATATAGGTGCCGATAGGCATTCCAGATATGGTTGCCGATAGGCATTTCAAATATAGGTGCTGATAGGCATTTCAGATGTAGTTTCCGATAGGCATTTCAAAAATAGGTGTCGATAGGCATTTCAGATATAGGTGTCGATAGGCATTTCAGATATAGGTGTCGATAGCATTTCAGATATAGGTGTCGATAGGCATTTCAGATATAGGTGTCGATAGGCATTTCAGATATAGGTGTCGATAGGCATTTCAGATATAGGTGTCGATAGGCATTTCAGATATAGGTGCCGATAGGCATTTCAGATATAGTTGCCGATTGGCATTTTAAAAATAGGTGCCGATAGGCATTTCAGATATAGAAGCCGATAGGCATTTCAAATATAGGTGCCGATAGGCATTCCAGATATGGTTGCCGATAGGCATTTCAAATATAGGTGCTGACAGGCATTTTAGATGTAGTTTCCGATAGGCATTTCAAAAATAGGTGTCGATAAGCATTTCAGATATAGGTGTCGATAGGCATTTCAGATATAGGTGTCGGTAGGCATTTCAGATATAGGTGTCGATAGGCATTTCAGATATCGGTGTCGATAGGCATTTCAGATATAGGTGTCGAAAGGCATTTCAGATATAGGTGTCGATAGGCATTTCAGATATAGGTGTCGATAGGCATTTCAGATATAGGTGCCGATAGGCATTTCAGATATAGTTGCCGATTGGCATTTTAAAAATAGGTGCCGATAGGCATTTCAGATATAGAAGCCGATAGGCATTTCAAATATAGGTGCCGATAGGCATTCCAGATATGGTTGCCGATAGGCATTTCAAATATAGGTGTTGATAGGCATTTCAGATGTAGTTTCCGATAGGCATTTAAAAAATAGGTGTCGATAGGCATTTCAGATATAGGTGTCGATAGGCATTTCAGATATAGGTGTCGATAGGCATTTCAGATATAGGTGTCGATAGGCATTTCAGATATAGGTGTCGATAGGCATTTCAGATATAGGTGTCGATAGGCATTTCAGATATAGGTGTCGATAGGCATTTCAGATATAGGTGTCGATAGGCATTTCAGATATAGGTGCCGATAGGCATTTCAGATATAGTTGCCGATTGGCATTTTAAAAATAGGTGCCGATAGGCATTTCAGATATAGAAGCCGATAGGCATTTCAAATATAGGTGCCGATAGGCATTCCAGATATGGTTGCCGATAGGCATTTCAAATATAGGTGCTGATAGGCATTTCAGATGTAGTTTCCGATAGGCATTTCAAAAATAGGTGTCGATAGGCATTTCAGATATAGGTGTCGATAGGCATTTCAGATATAGGTGTCGATAGGCATTTCAGATATAGGTGTCGATAGGCATTTCAGATATAGGTGTCGATAGGCATTTCAGATATAGGTGTCGATAGGCATTTCAGATATAGGTGTCGATAGGCATTTCAGATATAGGTGTCGATAGGCATTTCAGATATAGGTGCCGATAGGCATTTCAGATATAGTTGCCGATTGGCATTTTAAAAATAGGTGCCGATGGGCATTTAAGATATAGAAACCGATAGGCATTTCAAATATAGGTGCCGATAGGCATTCCAGATATGGTTGCCGATAGGCATTTCAAATATAGGTGTCGATAGGCATTTCAGATATAGGTGTCGATAGGCATTTCAGATATATGTGTCGATAGGCATTTCAGATATAGGTGTCGATAGGCATTTCAGATATAGGTGTCGATAGGCATTTCAGATATAGGTGTCGATAGGCATTTCAGAAATAGGTGTCGATAGGCATTTCAGATATAGGTGTTGATAGGCATTTCAAATATAGGTGTCGATAGGCATTTCAGATATAGGTGTCGATAGGCATTTCAGATATAGGTGTCGATAGGCATTTCAGATATAGGTGTCGATAGGCATTCAGATATGGGTGTCGATAGGCATTTCAGATATAGGTGCCGATAGGCATTTCAGATATAGTTGCCGATTGGCATTTTAAAAATAGGTGCCGATAGGCATTTCAGATATAGAAGCCGATAGGCATTTTAAATATAGGTGCCGATAGGCATTCCAGATATGGTTGCCGATAGGCATTTCAAATATAGGTGCTGATAGGCATTTCAGATGTAGTTTCCGATAGGCATTTCAAAAATAGGTGTCGATAGGCATTTCAGATATAGGTGTCGATAGGCATTTCAGATATAGGTGTCGATAGGCATTTCAGATATAGGTGTCGATAGGCATTTCAGATATAGGTGTCGATAGGCATTTCAGATATAGGTGTCGATAGGCATTTCAGATATAGGTGTCGATAGGCATTTCAGATATAGGTGTCGATAGGCATTTCAGATATAGGTGTCGATAGGCATTTCAGATATAGGTGTGATAGGCATTTCAGATATAGGTGTCGATAGGCATTTCAGATATAGGTGTCGATAGGCATTTCAGATATAGGTGTCAATAGGCATTTCAGAAATAGGTGTCGA
>JAVRKA010000717.1:0-60127 GCA_034508555.1 Venustoraphidia nigricollis | reverse complement strand
ATAGGTGTCGATAGGCATTTCAGATATAGGTGCCGATAGGCATTTCAGATACAGTTGCCAATTGGCATTTTAAAAATAGGTGCCGATAGGCATTTCAGATATAGAAGCCGATAGGCATTTCAAATATAAGTGCAGATAGGCATTCCAGATATGGTTGCCGATAGGCATTTCAAATATAGGTGCTGATAGGTATTTAAGATGTAGTTTCCGATAGGCATTTCAAAAATTGATGCCGATAGGCATTTCAGATATAGGTGCCGATAGGCATTTCAGATATTGTTGCCGATTGGCATTTTAAAAACAGGTGCCGATAGGCATTTCAGATATAGAAGCCGATAGGTATTTCAAATATAGGGGTCGATAGGCATTTCAGATATGGTTGCCGATAGGCATTTCAAATATAGGAGCAGATAGGCATTTCAGATGTAGTTTCCGAAAGACATTTCAAAAATAGGTGCCGATAGGCATTTCAGATATAAGTGCCGATAGGCATTTCAGATATAGTTGCCAATTGGCATTTTAAAAATAGGTGCCGATAGGCATTTCAGATATAGAAGCCGATAGGCATTACAAATATAGGTGCCGATAGGCATTCCAGATATGGTTGCCGATAGGCATTTTAAATATAAGTGCTGATAGGCATTTCAGATGTAGTTTCCGATAGGCATTTCAAAAATTGATGCCGATATGCATTTCAGATATAGGTGCCGATAGGCATTTCAGATATAGGTGCTGATAGGCATTCAGATATAGTTGCCGATAGCCATTTTAAAAATAGGTGCCGATAGGCATTTCAGATATAGAAGCCGATAGGCATTTCAAATATAGGTGCCGATAGGCATTCCAGATATGGTTGCCGATAAGCATTTCAAATATAGGTGCTGATAGGCATTTCAGATGTAGTTTCCGATAGGCATTTCAAAAATAGGTGCCGATAGGCATATCAGATATAAGTGCCGATAGGCATTCCAGTTATGGTTGCCGATAGGCATTTCAAATATAGGTGCTGATAGGCATTTCAGATGTAGTTTCCGATAGGCATTTCAAAAATAGGTGCCGATAGGCATTTCAGATATATGTGCCGATAGGCATTTAAGATATAGTTGCCGATAGCCATTTTAAAAATAGGTGCCGATAGGCATTTCAGATATAGAAGCCGATAGGCATTTCAAATATAGGTGCCGATAGGCATTTTAGATATAGGTGCCGATAGGCACTTCAGATATAGTTGCCGATTGGCATTTTAAAAATAGGTGCCGCTAGGCATTTTAGATATAGAAGCCGATAGGCATTTCAAATATAGGTGCCGATAGGCATTCCAAATATGGTTGCCGATAGGCATTTCAAATATAGGTGCTGATAGGCATTTCAGATGTAGTTTCCGATAAGCATTTCAAAAATAGGTGCCGATAGGCATTTCAGATATAGGTGCCGATAGGCATTTTAGATATAGTTGCCGATAGCCATTTTAAAAATAGGTGCCGATAGGCATTTCAGATATAGAAGCCGATAGGCATTTCAAATATAGGTGCCGATAGGCATTCCAGATATGGTTGCCGATAGGCATTTCAAATATAGGTGCTGATAGGCAATTCAGATGTAGTTTCCGATAGGCATTTCAAAAATAGGTGCCGATAGGCATTTCAGATATAGTTGCCGATAGCCATTTTAAAAATAGGTGCCGATAGGCATTTCAAATATAGGTGCTGATAGGCATTTCAGATGTAGTTTCCGATAGGCATTTTAAAAATAGGTGCCGATAGGCATTTCAGATATAGAAGCCGATAGGCATTTCAAATATAGGTCCCGATAGGCATTCCAGATATGGTTGCCGATAGGCATTTTAAATGTCGGTGCTGATAGGCATTTCAGATGTAGTTTCCGATAGGCATTTCAAAAATAGGTGCCGATAGGCATTTCAGATATAGGTGCTGTTGGGAATTTCAGATATAGTTGCCGATTGGCATTTTAAAAATAGGTGCCAATAGGCATTTCAGATATAGAAGCCGATAGGCATTTCAAATATAGGTGCAAATAGGCATTCCAGATATGTTTGCCGATAGGCATTTCAAATATAGGTGCTGATAGGCATTTCAGATGTAGTTTCCGATAGGCATTTCAAAAATAGGTGCCGATAGGCATTTCAGATATAGGTGCCGAGAGGCATTTCAGATATAGTTGCCGATTGGCATTTTAAAAATAGGTGCCGATAGGCATTTCAGATATAGAAGCCGATAGGCATTTCAAATATAGGTACCAATAGGCATTCCAGATATGGTTGCCGATAGGCATTTCAAATAAAGGTGCTGATAGGCATTCCAGATGTATTTTCCGATAGGCATTTCAAAAATTGGTGCCGATAGGCATTTCAGATATAGGTACCGATAGGCATTTCAGATATAGTTACCGATTGGCATTTAAAAAATAGGTGCCGATAGGCATTTCAGATATAGAAGCCGATAGGTATTTCAAATATAGGTGTCGATAGGCATCTCAGATATGGTTGACGATAGGCATTTCAAATATAGGTGCTGATAGGCATTTCAGATGTAGTTTTCGATAGGCATTTCAAAAATAGGTGCCGATAGGCATTTCAGATATAGGTGCCGATAGGCATTTCAGATATAGTTGCCGATTGGCATTTTAAAAATAGGTGCCGATAGGCATTTCAGATATAGTTGCCAATTGGCATTTTAAAAATAGGTGCCGAAAGGAATTTCAGATATAGAACCCTATAGGCATTTCAAATATAGGTGCCGATAGGCATTTCAGATATGGTTGACGATAGGCATTTCCAATATAGGTGCTGATAGGCATTTCAGATGTAGTTTCCGATAGGCATTTCAAAAATAGGTGCCGATAGGCATTTCAGATATAGGTGCCGATAGGCATTTCAGATATAGTTGCCGATTGGCATTTTAAAAATAGGTGCCGATAGGCATTTCAGATATAGAAGCCGATAGGCATTTCAAATATAGGTGCCAATAGGCATTCCAGATATGTTTGCCGATAGGCATTTCAAATATACGTGCTGATAGGCATTTCAGATGTAGTTTCCGATAGGCATTTCAAAAATAGGTGCCGATAGGCATTTCAGATATAGGTGCCGATAGGCATTTCAGATATAGTTGCCAATTGGCATTTTAAAAATAGGTGCCGATAGGCATTTCAGATATAGAAGCCGATAGGCATTTCAAATATAAGTGCAGATAGGCATTCCAGATATGGTTGCCGATAGGCATTTCAAATATAGGTGCTGATAGGCATTTAAGATGTAGTTTCCGATAGGCATTTCAAAAATTGATGCCGATAGGCATTTCAGATATAGGTGCCGATAGGCATTTCAGATATAGTTGCCGATTGGCATTTTAAAAACAGGTGCCGATAGACATTTCAGATTTAGAAGCCGATAGGTATTTCAAATATAGGGGTCGATAGGCATTTCAGATATGGTTCCTGATAGGCATTACAAATATAGGAGCAGATAGGCATTTCAGATGTAGTTTCCGAAAGACATTTCAAAAATAGGTGCCGATTGGCATTTCAGATATAGGTGCCGATAGGCATTTCAAATATAGTTGCCGATTGGCATTTTAAAAATAGGTGCCGATAGGCATTTCAGATATAGAAGCCGATAGGCATTTCAAATATAGGTGCCGATAGGCATTCCAGATATGGTTGCCGATAGGCATTTCAAATATAGGTGCTGATAGGCATTTTAGATGTAGTTTCCGATAGGCATTTCAAAAATTGATGCCGATAGGCATTTCAGATATAGGTGCCGATAGGCATTTCAGATATAGGTGCCGATAGGCATTTCAGATATTGTTGCCGATTGGCATTTTAAAAACAGGTGCCGATAGGCATTTCAGATATAGAAGCCGATAGGTATTTCAAATATAGGGGTCGATAGGCATTTCAGATATGGTTGCCGATAGGCATTTCAAATATAGGAGCAGATAGGCATTTCAGATGTAGTTTCCGAAAGACATTTCAAAAATAGGTGCCGATAGGCATTTCAGATATAAGTGCCGATAGGCATTTCAGATATAGTTGCCAATTGGCATTTTAAAAATAGGTGCCGATAGGCATTTCAGATATAGAAGCCGATAGGCATTTCAAATATAGGTGCCGATAGGCATTCCAGATATGGTTGCCGATAGGCATTTTAAATATAAGTGCTGATAGGCATTTCAGATGTAGTTTCCGAAAGGCATTTCAAAAATTGATGCCGATAGGCATTTCAGATATAGGTGCTGATAGGCATTTCAGATATAGGTGCTGATAGGCATTCAGATATAGTTGCCGATAGCCATTTTAAAAATAGGTGCCGATAGGCATTTCAGATATAGAAGCCGATAGGCATTTCAAATATAGGTGCCGATAGGCATTCCAGATATGGTTGCCGATAAGCATTTCAAATATAGGTGCTGATAGGCATTTCAGATGTAGTTTCCGATAGGCATTTCAAAAATAGGTGCCGATAGGCATTTCAGATATAAGTGCCGATAGGCATTTCAGTTATGGTTGCCGATAGGCATTTCAAATATAGGTGCTGATAGGCATTTCAGATGTAGTATCCGATAGGCATTTCAAAAATATGTGCCGATAGGCATTTGAGATATATGTGCCGATAGGCATTTAAGATATAGTTGCCAATAGCCATTTTAAAAATAGGTGCCGATAGGCATTTCAGATATAGAAGCCGATAGGCATTTCAAATATAGGTGCCGATAGGCATTCCAGATATGGTTGCCGATAGGCATTTCAAATATAGGTGCTGATAGGCATTTCAGATGTAGTTTCCGATAGGCATTTTAAAAAAAGGTGCCGATAGGCATTCAGATATAGAAGCCGATAGGCATTTCAAATATAGGTGCCGATAGGCATTCCAGATATGGTTGCCGATAGGCATTTCAAATATAGGTGCTGATAGGCATTTCAGATGTAGTTTCCGATAGGCATTTCAAAAATAGGGCCGATAGGCATTTTAGATATAGGTGCCGATAGGCATTTCAGATATAGTTGCCGATAGCCATTTTAAAAACAGGTGCCGATAGGCATTTCAGATATAGAAGCCGATAGGCATTTCAAATATAGGTGCCGATAGGTATTCCAGATATGGTTGCCGATAGGCATTTTAAATATAGACGCTGATAGGCATTTCAGATATAGTTGCCGATAGGCATTTCAAAAATAGGTGCCGATAGGCATTTCAGATATAAGTGCCGATAGGCATTCCAGTTATGGTTGCCGATAGGCATTTCAAATATAGGTGCTGATAGGCATTTCAGATGTAGTTTCCGATAGGCATTTCAAAAATAGGTGCCGATAGGCATTTCAGATATATGTGCCGATAGGCATTTAAGATATAGTTGCCGATAGCCATTTTAAAAATAGGTGCCGATAGGCATTTCAGATATAGAAGCCGATAGGCATTTCAAATATAGGTGCCGATAGGCATTTCAGATATGGTTGCCGATAGGCATTTTAAATATAGGTGCTGATAGGCATTTTAGATGTAGTTTCCGATAGGCATTTCAAAAATTGATGCCGATAGGCATTTCAGATATAGGTGCCGATAGGCATTTTAGATATAGGTGCCGATAGGCATTCAGATATAATTGCCGATAGCCATTTTAAAAATAGGTGCCGATAGGCATTTCAGATATAGAAGCCGATAGGCATTTCAAATATAGGTGCCGATAGGCATTCCAGATATGGTTGCCGATAGGCATTTTAAATATAGGTGCTGATAGGCATTTCAGATGTAGTTTCCGATAGGCATTTCAAAAATAGGTGCCGATAGGCATTTAAGATATAGTTGCCGATAGCCATTTTAAAAATAGGTGCCGATAGGCATTTCAGATATAGAAGCCGATAGGCATTTCAAATATAGGTGCCGATAGGCATTCCAAATATGGTTGCCGATAGGCATTTCAAATATAGGTGCTGATAGGCATTTCAGATGTAGTTTCCGATAAGCATTTCAAAAATAGGTGCCGATAGGCTTTTCAGATATAGGTGCCGATAGGCATTTCAGATATAGTTGCCGATAGCCATTTTAAAAATAGGTGCCGATAGGCATTTCAGATATAGAAGCCGATAGGCTTTTCAAATATAGGTGCCGATAGGCATTCCAGATATGGTTGCCGATAGGCATTTCAAATATAGGTGCTGATAGGCATTTCAGATGTAGTTTCCGATAGGCATTTAAAAAATAGGTGCCGATAGGCATTTCAGATATAGAAACCGATAGGCATTTCAAATATAGGTCCCGATAGGCATTCCAGAATATATGGTTGCCGATAGGCATTTTAAATATAGGTGCTGATAGGCATTTCAGATGTAGTTTCCGATAGGCATTTCAAAAATAGGTGCCGATAGGCATTTCAGATATAGGTGCCGATAGGCATTTCAGATATAGTTGCCGATAGCCATTTTAAAAATAGGTGCCGATAGGCATTTCAGATATAGAAGCCGATAGGCATTTTAAATATAGGTGCCGATAGGCATTCCAGATATGGTTGCCTATAGGCATTTTAAATATAGGTGCTGATAGGCATTTCAGATGTAGTTTTCGATAGGCATTTCAAAAATAGGTGCCGATAGGCATTTCAGATATAGGTGCCGATAGGCATTCCAGATATGGTTGCCGATAGGCATTTCAAATATAGGTGCTGATAGGCAGTTCAGATGTAGTTTCCGATAGGCATTTCAAAAATAGGTGCCGATAGGCATTACAGATGTAGGTGCCGATAGGCATTTCAGATATAGTTGCCGATAGCCATTTTAAAAATAGGTGCCGATAGGCATTTCAGATATAGAAGCCGATAGGCATTTCAAATATAGGTGCCGATAGGCATTCCAGATATGGTTGCCGATAGGCATTTCAAATATAGGTGCTGATAGGCATTTAAGATATAGTTGCCGATAGCCATTTTAAAAATAGGTGCCGATAGGCATTTCAGATATAGAAGCCGATAGGCATTTCAAATATAGGTGCCGATAGGCATTCCAGATATGGTTGCCGATAGGCATTTTAAATATAGGTGCTGATAGGCATTTCAGATGTAGTTTCCGATAGGCATTTCAAAAATAGGTGCCGATTGGCATTTTAGATATAGGTGCCGATAGGCATTTCAGATATAGTTGCAGATTGGCATTTTAAAAATAGGTGCCGATAGGCATTTCAGATATAGAAGCCGATAGGCATTTCAAATATAGGTGCCGATAAGCATTCCAGATATGGTTGCCGATAGGCATTTCAAATATAGGTGCTGATAGGCATTTTAGATGTAGTTTCCGAAAGGCATTTCAAACATTGGTGCCGATAGGCATTTCAGATATAGGTGCCGATAGGCATTTCAGATATAGTTGCCGATTGGCATTTTAAAAACAGGTGCCGATAGACATTTCAGATATAGAAGCCGATAGGTATTTCAAATATAGGGGTCGAAAGGCATTTTAGATATGGTTCCTGATAGGCATTACAAATACAGGAGCAGATAGGCATTTCAGATGTAGTTTCCGAAAGACATTTCAAAAATAGGTGCCGATTGGCATTTCAGATATAGGTGCCGATAGGCATTCCAGATATGGTTGCCGATAGGCATTTCAAATATAGGTGCTGATAGGCATTTCAGATGTATTTTCCGATAGGCATTTTAAAAATAGGTGCCGATAGGCATTTCAGATATAGAAGCCGATAGGCATCTCAAATATAGGTGCAGATAGGCATTCCAGATATGGTTGCCGATACGCATTTCAAATATAGGTGCTGATTGGCATTTTAGATGTAGTTTCCGATAGCCATTTCAAAAATTGATGCCGATAGGCATTTCAGATATAGGTGCCGATAGGCATTTCAGATATAGTTGCCGATTGGCATTTTAAAAACAGGTGCCGATAGACATTTCAGATATAGAAGCCGATAGGTATTTCAAATATAGGAGTCGATAGGCATTTTAGATATGGTTCCTGATAGGCATTACAAATACAGGAGCAGATAGGCATTTCAGATGTAGTTTCCGAAAGACATTTCAAAAATAGGTGCCGATTGGCATTTCAGATATAGGTGCCGATAGGCATTTCAGATATAGTTGCCGATTGGCATTTTAAAAATAGGTGCCGATAGGCATTTCAGATATAGAAGCCGATAGGCATTTCAAATATAGGTGCCGATAGGCATTCCAGATATGGTTGCCGGTAGGCATTTCAAATATAAGTGCTGATAGGCATTTCAGATGTAGTTTCCGATAGGCATTTCAAAAATAGGTGCCGATAGGCATTTCAGATATAGGTGCCGATAGGCATTTCAGATATAGTTGCCAATTGGCATTTTAAAAATAGGTGCCGATAGGCATTTCAGATATAGAAGCCGATAGGCATTTCAAATATAGGTGCCGATAGGCATTCCAGATATAATTGCCGATAGGCATTTCAAATATAGGTGCTGATAGGCATTTCAGATGTAGTTTCCGATAGGCATTTCAAAAATAGGTGCCGATAGGCATTTCAGATATAGGTGCTTATAGGCATTTCAGATATAGTTGCCAATTGGCATTTTAAAAATAGGTGCCGATAGGCATTTCAGATATAGAAGCCGATAGGCATTTCAAATATAAGTGCAGATAGAGGCATTCCAGATATGGTTGCCGATAGGCATTTCAAATATAGGTGCTTATAGGCATTTAAGATGTAGTTTCCGATAGGCATTTCAAAAATTGATGCCGATAGGCATTTTAGATATAGGTGCCGATAGGCATTTCAGATATAGTTGCCAATTGGCATTTTAAAAACAGGTGCCGATAGGCATTTCAGATATAGAAGCCGATAGGTATTTCAAATATAGGAGTCGATAGGCATTTCAGATATGGTTCCTGATAGGCATTACAAATATAGGAGCAGATAGGCATTTCAGATGTAGTTTCCGAAAGACATTTCAAAAATAGGTGCCGATTGGCATTTCAGATATAGGTGCCGATAGGCATTTCAGATATAGGTGCCGATAGGCATTTCAGATATAGTTGCCAATTAGCATCTTAAAAATAGGTGCCGATAGGCATTTCAGATATAGAAGCCGATAGGCATTTCAAATATAGGTGCCGATAGGCATTTCAGATATGGTTGACGATAGGCATTTCAAATATAGGTGCTGATAGGCATTTCAGATGTAGTTTCCGATAGGCATTTCAAAAATAGGTGCCGATAGGCATTTCAGATATAGTAGCCGATAGGCATTTCAGATATAGTTGCCGATAGCCATTTTAAAAATAGGTGCCGATAGGCATTTCAGATATAGAAGCCGATAGGCATTTCAGATGTAGTTTCCGATAGGCATTTCAAAAATAGGTGCCGATAGGCATTTCAGATATAGGTGCCGATAGGCATTTCAGATACAGTTGCCAATTGGCATTTTAAAAATAGGTGCCGATAGGCATTTCAGATATAGAAGCCGATAGGCATTTCAAATATAAGTGCAGATAGGCATTCCAGATATGGTTGCCGATAGGCATTTCAAATATAGGTGCTGATAGGTATTTTAGATGTAGTTTCCGATAGGCATTTCAAAAATTGATGCCGATAGGCATTTCAGATATAGGTGCCGATAGGCATTTCAGATATTGTTGCCGATTGGCATTTTAAAAACAGGTGCCGATAGGCATTTCAGATATAGAAGCCGATAGGTATTTCAAATATAGGGGTCGATAGGCATTTCAGATATGGTTGCCGATAGGCATTTCAAATATAGGAGCAGATAGGCATTTCAGATGTAGTTTCCGAAAGACATTTCAAAAATAGGTGCCGATAGGCATTTCAGATATAAGTGCCGATAGGCATTTCAGATATAGTTGCCAATTGGCATTTTAAAAATAGGTGCCGATAGGCATTTTAGATATAGAAGCCGATAGGCATTTCAAATATAGGTGCCGATAGGCATTCCAGATATGGTTGCCGATAGGCATTTCAAATATAGGTGCTGATAGGCATTTTAGATGTAGTTTCCGATAGGCATTTCAAAAATTGATGCCGATAGGCATTTCAGTTATAGGTGCTGATAGGCATTTCAGATATAGGTGCTGATAGGCATTCAGATATAGTTGCCGATAGCCATTTTAAAAATAGGTGCCGATAGGCATTTCAGATATAGAAGCCGATAGGCATTTCAAATATAGGTGCCGATAGGCATTCCAGATATGGTTGCCGATAAGCATTTCAAATATAGGTGCTGATAGGCATTTCAGATGTAGTTTCCGATAGGCATTTCAAAAATAGGTGCCGATAGGCATTTCAGATATAAGTGCCGATAGGCATTCCAGTTATGGTTGCCGATAGGTATTTCAAATATAGGTGCTGATAGGCATTTCAGATGTAGTATCCGATAGGCATTTCAAAAATATGTGCCGATAGGCATTTCAGATATATGTGCCGATAGGCATTTAAGATATAGTTGCCGATAGCCATTTTAAAAATAGGTGCCGATAGGCATTTCAGATATAGAAGCCGATAGGCATTTCAAATATAGGTGCCGATAGGCATTCCAGATATGGTTGCCGATAGGCATTTCAAATATAGGTGCTGATAGGCATTTCAGATGTAGTTTCCGATAGGCATTTTAAAAAAAGGTGCCGATAGGCATTCAGATATAGAAGCCATAAGGCATTTCAAATATAGGTGCCGATAGGCATTCCAGATATGGTTGCCGATAGGCATTTCAAATATAGGTGCTGATAGGCATTTTAGATGTAGTTTCCGATAGGCATTTCAAAAATAGGGCCGATAGGCATTTTAGATATAGGTGCCGATAGGCATTTCAGATATAGTTGCCGATAGCCATTTTAAAAACAGGTGCCGATAGGCATTTCAGATATAGAAGCCGATAGGCATTTCAAATATAGGTGCCGATAGGTATTCCAGATATGGTTGCCGATAGGCATTTTAAATATAGGTGCTGATAGGCATTTCAGATATAGTTGCCGATAGGCATTTCAAAAATAGGTGCCGATAGGCATTTCAGATATAAGTGCCGATAGGCATTCCAGTTATGGTTGCCGATAGGCATTTCAAATATAGGTGCTGATAGGCATTTCAGATGTAGTTTCCGATAGGCATTTCAAAAATAGGTGCCGATAGGCATTTCAGATATATGTGCCGATAGGCATTTAAGATATAGTTGCCGATAGCCATTTTAAAAATAGGTGCCGATAGGCATTTCAGATATAGAAGCCGATAGGCATTTCAAATATAGGTGCCGATAAGCATTCCAGTTATGGTTGCCGATAGGCATTTTAAATATAGGTGCTGATAGGCATTTTAGATGTAGTTTCCGATAGGCATTTCAAAAATTGATGCCGATAGGCATTTCAGATATAGGTGCCGATAGGCATTTCAGATATAGGTGCCGATAGGCATTCAGATATAGTTGCCGATAGCCATTTTAAAAATAGGTGCCGATAGGCATTTCAGATATAGAAGCCGATAGGCATTTCAAATATAGGTGCCGATAGGCATTCCAGATATGGTTGCCGATAGGCATTTTAAATATAGGTGCTTATAGGCATTTCAGATGTAGTTTCCGATAGGCATTTCAAAAATAGGTGCCGATAGGCATTTCAGATATAAGTGCCGATAGGCATTCCAGTTATGGTTGCCGATAGGCATTTCAAATATAGGTGCTGATAGGCATTTCAGATGTAGTTTCCGATAGGCATTTCAAAAATAGGTGCCGATAGGCATTTCAGATATAGGTGCCGATAGGCATTTCAGATATAGTTGCCAATTGGCATTTTAAAAATAGGTGCCGATAGGCATTTTAGTTGTAGTTTCCGATAGGCATTTCAAAAATAGGTGCCGATAGGCATTTCAGATATAGGTGCCGATAGGCATATCAGATATAGTTGCCGATAGGCATTTAAAATATAGGTGCCGATAGGCATTTCAAATATAGGTGTCGATAGGCATTTCAGATATAAATGCCGAAAGGCATTTCAGATATAGGTGCCGATAGGCATTTCTGATGTGGTTGCCGATAGGCATTTCAAATATAGGTGCTGATAGGCATTTCAGATGTAGTTTTCGATAGGCATTTCAAAAATAGGTGCCGATAGGCATTTTAGATATAGGTGCCGATAGGCACTTCAGATATAGTTGCCGATTGGCATTTTAAAAATAGGTGCCGCTAGGCATTTTAGATATAGAAGCCGATAGGCATTTCAAATATAGGTGCCGATAGGCATTCCAAATATGGTTGCCGATAGGCATTTCAAATATAGGTGTTGATAGGCATTTCAGATGTAGTTTCCGATAAGCATTTCAAAAATAGGTGCCGATAGGCTTTTCAGATATAGGTGCCGATAGGCATTTCAGATATAGTTGCCGATAGCCATTTTAAAAATAGGTGCCGATAGGCATTTCAGATATAGAAGCCGATAGGCATTTCAAATATAGGTGCCGATAGGCATTCCAGATATGGTTGCCGATAGGCATTTCAAATATAGGTGCTGATAGGCATTTCAGATGTAGTTTCCGATAGGCATTTTAAAAAAAGGTGCCGATAGGCATTCAGATATAGAAGCCGATAGGCATTTCAAATATAGGTGCCGATAGGCATTCCAGATATGGTTGCCGATAGGCATTTCAAATATAGGTGCTGATAGGCATTTCAGATGTAGTTTCCGATAGGCATTTCAAAAATAGGGCCGATAGGCATTTTAGATATAGGTGCCGATAGGCATTTCAAATATAGTTGCCGATAGCCATTTTAAAAACAGGTGCCGATAGGCATTTCAGATATAGAAGCCGATAGGCATTTCAAATATAGGTGCCGATAGGTATTCCAGATATGGTTGCCGATAGGCATTTTAAATATAGGTGCTGATAGGCATTTCAGATATAGTTGCCGATAGGCATTTCAAAAATAGGTGCCGATAGGCATTTCAGATATAAGTGCCGATAGGCATTCCAGTTATGGTTGCCGATAGGCATTTCAAATATAGGTGCTGATAGGCATTTCAGATGTAGTTTCCGATAGGCATTTCAAAAATAGGTGCCGATAGGCATTTCAGATATATGTGCCGATAGGCATTTAAGATATAGTTGCCGATAGCCATTTTAAAAATAGGTGCCGATAGGCATTTCAGATATAGAAGCCGATAGGCATTTCAAATATAGGTGCCGATAAGCATTCCAGTTATGGTTGCCGATAGGCATTTTAAATATAGGTGCTGATAGGCATTTTAGATGTAGTTTACGATAGGCATTTCAAAAATTGATGCCGATAGGCATTTCAGATATAGGTGCCGATAGGCATTTCAGATATAGGTGCCGATAGGCATTCAGATATAGTTGCCGATAGCCATTTTAAAAATAGGTGCCGATAGGCATTTCAGATATAGAAGCCGATAGGCATTTTAAATATAGGTGCTGATAGGCATTTCAGATGTAGTTTCCGATAGGCATTTCAAAAATAGGTGCCGATAGGCATTTCAGATATAAGTACCGATAGGCATTCCAGTTATGGTTGCCGATAGGCATTTCAAATATAGGTGCTGATAGGCATTTCAGATGTAGTTTCCGATAGGCATTTCAAAAATAGGTGCCGATAGGCATTTCAGATATAGGTGCCGATAGGCATTTCAGATATAGTTGCCAATTGGCATTTTAAAAATAGGTGCCGATAGGCATTTTAGATGTAGTTTCCGATAGGCATTTTAAAAATAGGTGCCGATAGGCATTTCAGATATAGAAGCCGATAGGCATCTCAAATATAGGTGCAGATAGGCATTCCAGATATGGTTGCCGATAGGCATTTCAAATATAGGTGCTGATTGGCATTTTAGATGTAGTTTCCGATAGGCATTTCAAAAATTGATGCCGATAGGCATTTCAGATATAGGTGCCGTTAGGCATTTCAGATATAGTTGCCGATTGGCATTTTAAAAACAGGTGCCGATAGACATTTCAGATATAGAAGCCGATAGGTATTTCAAATATAGGGGTCGATAGGCATTTTAGATATGGTTCCTGATAGGCATTACAAATACAGGAGCAGATAGGCATTTCAGATGTAGTTTCCGAAAGACATTTCAAAAATAGGTGCCGATTGGCATTTCAGATATAGGTGCCGATAGGCATTTCAGATATAGTTGCCGATTGGCATTTTAAAAATAGGTGCCGATAGGCATTTCAGATATAGAAGCCGATAGGCATTTCAAATATAGGTGCCGATAGGCATTCCAGATATGGTTGCCGGTAGGCATTTCAAATATAAGTGCTGATAGGCATTTCAGATGTAGTTTCCGATAGGCATTTTAAAAATAGGTGCCGATAGGCATTTCAGATATAGGTGCCGATAGGCATTTCAGATATAGTTGCCAATTAGCATTTTAAAAATAGGTGCCGATAGGCATTTCAGATATAGAAGCCGATAGGCATTTCAAATATAGGTGCCGATAGGCATTCCAGATATAATTGCCGATAGGCATTTCAAATATAGGTGCTGATAGGCATTTCAGATGTAGTTTCCGATAGGCATTTCAAAAATAGGTGCCGATAGGCATTTCAGATATAAGTGCTTATAGGCATTTCAGATATAGTTGCCAATTGGCATTTTAAAAATAGGTGCCGATAGGCATTTCAGATATAGAAGCCGATAGGCATTTCAAATATAAGTGCAGATAGGCATTCCAGATATGGTTGCCGATAGGCATTTCAAATATAGGTGCTTATAGGCATTTAAGATGTAGTTTCCGATAGGCATTTCAAAAATTGATGCCGATAGGCATTTTAGATATAGGTGCCGATAGGCATTTCAGATATAGTTGCCAATTGGCATTTTAAAAACAGGTGCCGATAGGCATTTCAGATATAGAAGCCGATAGGTATTTCAAATATAGGAGTCGATAGGCATTTCAGATATGGTTCCTGATAGGCATTACAAATATAGGAGCAGATAGGCATTTCAGATGTAGTTTCCGAAAGACATTTCAAAAATAGGTGCCGATTGGCATTTCAGATATAGGTGCCGATAGGCATTTCAGATATAGGTGCCGATAGGCATTTCCGATATAGTTGCCAATTGGCATTTTAAAAATAGGTGCCGATAGGCATTTCAGATATAGAAGCCGATAGGCATTTCAAATATAGGTGCCGATAGGCATTTCAGATATGGTTGACGATAGGCATTTCAAATATAGGTGCTGATAGGCATTTCAGATGTAGTTTCCGATAGGCATTTCAAAAATAGGTGCCGATAGGCATTTCAGATATAGTAGCCGATAGGCATTCCAGATATAGTTGCCGATAGCCATTTTAAAAATAGGTGCCGATAGGCATTTCAGATATAGAAGCCGATAGGCATTTCAGATGTAGTTTCCGATAGGCATTTCAAAAATAGGTGCCGATAGGCATTTCAGATATAGGTGCCGATAGGCATTTCAGATACAGTTGCCAATTGGCATTTTAAAAATAGGTGCCGATAGGCATTTCAGATATAGAAGCCGATAGGCATTTCAAATATAAGTGCAGATAGGCATTCCAGATATGGTTGCCGATAGGCATTTCAAATATAGGTGCTGATAGGTATTTAAGATGTAGTTTCCGATAGGCATTTCAAAAATTGATGCCGATAGGCATTTCAGATATAGGTGCCGATAGGCATTTCAGATATTGTTGCCGATTGGCATTTTAAAAACAGGTGCCGATAGGCATTTCAGATATAGAAGCCGATAGGTATTTCAAATATAGGGGTCGATAGGCATTTCAGATATGGTTGCCGATAGGCATTTCAAATATAGGAGCAGATAGGCATTTCAGATGTAGTTTCCGAAAGACATTTCAAAAATAGGTGCCGATAGGCATTTCAGATATAAGTGCCGATAGGCATTTCAGATATAGTTGCCAATTGGCATTTTAAAAATAGGTGCCGATAGGCATTTCAGATATAGAAGCCGATAGGCATTACAAATATAGGTGCCGATAGGCATTCCAGATATGGTTGCCGATAGGCATTTTAAATATAAGTGCTGATAGGCATTTCAGATGTAGTTTCCGATAGGCATTTCAAAAATTGATGCCGATATGCATTTCAGATATAGGTGCCGATAGGCATTTCAGATATAGGTGCTGATAGGCATTCAGATATAGTTGCCGATAGCCATTTTAAAAATAGGTGCCGATAGGCATTTCAGATATAGAAGCCGATAGGCATTTCAAATATAGGTGCCGATAGGCATTCCAGATATGGTTGCCGATAAGCATTTCAAATATAGGTGCTGATAGGCATTTCAGATGTAGTTTCCGATAGGCATTTCAAAAATAGGTGCCGATAGGCATATCAGATATAAGTGCCGATAGGCATTCCAGTTATGGTTGCCGATAGGCATTTCAAATATAGGTGCTGATAGGCATTTCAGATGTAGTTTCCGATAGGCATTTCAAAAATAGGTGCCGATAGGCATTTCAGATATATGTGCCGATAGGCATTTAAGATATAGTTGCCGATAGCCATTTTAAAAATAGGTGCCGATAGGCATTTCAGATATAGAAGCCGATAGGCATTTCAAATATAGGTGCCGATAGGCATTTTAGATATAGGTGCCGATAGGCACTTCAGATATAGTTGCCGATTGGCATTTTAAAAATAGGTGCCGCTAGGCATTTTAGATATAGAAGCCGATAGGCATTTCAAATATAGGTGCCGATAGGCATTCCAAATATGGTTGCCGATAGGCATTTCAAATATAGGTGCTGATAGGCATTTCAGATGTAGTTTCCGATAAGCATTTCAAAAATAGGTGCCGATAGGCATTTCAGATATAGGTGCCGATAGGCATTTTAGATATAGTTGCCGATAGCCATTTTAAAAATAGGTGCCGATAGGCATTTCAGATATAGAAGCCGATAGGCATTTCAAATATAGGTGCCGATAGGCATTCCAGATATGGTTGCCGATAGGCATTTCAAATATAGGTGCTGATAGGCAATTCAGATGTAGTTTCCGATAGGCATTTCAAAAATAGGTGCCGATAGGCATTTCAGATATAGTTGCCGATAGCCATTTTAAAAATAGGTGCCGATAGGCATTTCAAATATAGGTGCTGATAGGCATTTCAGATGTAGTTTCCGATAGGCATTTTAAAAATAGGTGCCGATAGGCATTTCAGATATAGAAGCCGATAGGCATTTCAAATATAGGTCCCGATAGGCATTCCAGATATGGTTGCCGATAGGCATTTTAAATGTCGGTGCTGATAGGCATTTCAGATGTAGTTTCCGATAGGCATTTCAAAAATAGGTGCCGATAGGCATTTCAGATATAGGTGCTGTTGGGAATTTCAGATATAGTTGCCGATTGGCATTTTAAAAATAGGTGCCAATAGGCATTTCAGATATAGAAGCCGATAGGCATTTCAAATATAGGTGCAAATAGGCATTCCAGATATGTTTGCCGATAGGCATTTCAAATATAGGTGCTGATAGGCATTTCAGATGTAGTTTCCGATAGGCATTTCAAAAATAGGTGCCGATAGGCATTTCAGATATAGGTGCCGAGAGGCATTTCAGATATAGTTGCCGATTGGCATTTTAAAAATAGGTGCCGATAGGCATTTCAGATATAGAAGCCGATAGGCATTTCAAATATAGGTACCAATAGGCATTCCAGATATGGTTGCCGATAGGCATTTCAAATAAAGGTGCTGATAGGCATTCCAGATGTATTTTCCGATAGGCATTTCAAAAATTGGTGCCGATAGGCATTTCAGATATAGGTACCGATAGGCATTTCAGATATAGTTACCGATTGGCATTTAAAAAATAGGTGCCGATAGGCATTTCAGATATAGAAGCCGATAGGTATTTCAAATATAGGTGTCGATAGGCATCTCAGATATGGTTGACGATAGGCATTTCAAATATAGGTGCTGATAGGCATTTCAGATGTAGTTTTCGATAGGCATTTCAAAAATAGGTGCCGATAGGCATTTCAGATATAGGTGCCGATAGGCATTTCAGATATAGTTGCCGATTGGCATTTTAAAAATAGGTGCCGATAGGCATTTCAGATATAGTTGCCAATTGGCATTTTAAAAATAGGTGCCGAAAGGAATTTCAGATATAGAACCCTATAGGCATTTCAAATATAGGTGCCGATAGGCATTTCAGATATGGTTGACGATAGGCATTTCCAATATAGGTGCTGATAGGCATTTCAGATGTAGTTTCCGATAGGCATTTCAAAAATAGGTGCCGATAGGCATTTCAGATATAGGTGCCGATAGGCATTTCAGATATAGTTGCCGATTGGCATTTTAAAAATAGGTGCCGATAGGCATTTCAGATATAGAAGCCGATAGGCATTTCAAATATAGGTGCCAATAGGCATTCCAGATATGTTTGCCGATAGGCATTTCAAATATACGTGCTGATAGGCATTTCAGATGTAGTTTCCGATAGGCATTTCAAAAATAGGTGCCGATAGGCATTTCAGATATAGGTGCCGATAGGCATTTCAGATATAGTTGCCAATTGGCATTTTAAAAATAGGTGCCGATAGGCATTTCAGATATAGAAGCCGATAGGCATTTCAAATATAAGTGCAGATAGGCATTCCAGATATGGTTGCCGATAGGCATTTCAAATATAGGTGCTGATAGGCATTTAAGATGTAGTTTCCGATAGGCATTTCAAAAATTGATGCCGATAGGCATTTCAGATATAGGTGCCGATAGGCATTTCAGATATAGTTGCCGATTGGCATTTTAAAAACAGGTGCCGATAGACATTTCAGATTTAGAAGCCGATAGGTATTTCAAATATAGGGGTCGATAGGCATTTCAGATATGGTTCCTGATAGGCGAAACAAATATAGGAGCAGATAGGCATTTCAGATGTAGTTTCCGAAAGACATTTCAAAAATAGGTGCCGATTGGCATTTCAGATATAGGTGCCGATAGGCATTTCAAATATAGTTGCCGATTGGCATTTTAAAAATAGGTGCCGATAGGCATTTCAGATATAGATGCCGATAGGCATTTCAGATATAGGTGCCGATAGGCATTTCAGATATAGGTGCCGATAGGCATTTCAGATATTGTTGCCGATTAGCATTTTAAAAACAGGTGCCGATAGGCATTTCAGATATAGAAGCCGATAGGTATTTCAAATATAGGGTTCGATAGGCATTTCAGATATGGTTGCCGATAGGCATTTCAAATATAGGAGCAGATAGGCATTTCAGATGTAGTTTCCGATAGGCATTTCAAAAATTGATGCCGATAGGCATTTCAGAAATAGGTGCCGATAGGCATTTCAGATATAGGTGCCGATAGGCATTTCAGATATTGTTGCCGATTGGCATTTTAAAAACAGGTGCCGATAGGCATTTCAGATATAGAAGCCGATAGGTATTTCAAATATAGGGGTCGATAGGCATTTCAGATATGGTTGCCGATAGGCATTTCAAATATAGGAGCAGATAGGCATTTCAGATGTAGTTTCCGAAAGACATTTCAAAAATAGGTGCCGAGAGGCATTTCAGATATAAGTGCCGATAGGCATTTCAGATATAGTTGCCAATTGGCATTTTAAAAATAGGTGCCGATAGGCATTTCAGATATAGAAGCCGATAGGCATTTCAAATATAGGTGCCGATAGGCATTTCAGATATGGTTGACGATAGGCATTTCAAATATAGGTGCTGATAGGCATTTCAGATGTAGTTTCGGATAGGCATTTCAAAAATAGGTGCCGATAGGCATTTCAGATATAGGTGCCGATAGGCATTTCAGATATAGTTGCCGATTGGCATTTTAAAAATAGGTGCCGATAGGCATTTCAGATATAGAAACCGATAGGCATTTCAAATATAGGTGCCAATAGGCATTCCAGATATGTTTGTTGATAGGCATTTCAAATATACGTGCTGATAGGCATTTCAGATGTAGTTTCCGATAGGCATTTCAAAAATAGGTGCCGATAGGCATTTCAGATATAGGTGCCGATAGGCATTTCAGATATAGTTGCCAATTGGCATTTTAAAAATAGGTGCCGATAGGCATTTCAGATATAGAAGCCGATAGGCATTTCAAATATAAGTGCAGATAGGCATTCCAGATATGGTTGCCGATAGGCATTTCAAATATAGGTGCTGATAGGCATTTAAGATGTAGTTTCCGATTGGCATTTCAAAAATTGATGCCGATAGGCATTTCAGATATAGGTGCCGATAGGCATTTCAGATATAGTTGCCGATTGGCATTTTAAAAACAGGTGCCGATAGACATTTCAGATTTAGAAGCCGATAGGTATTTCAAATATAGGGGTCGATAGGCATTTCAGATATGGTTCCTGATAGGCGTAACAAATATAGGAGCAGATAGGCATTTCAGATGTAGTTTCCGAAAGACATTTCAAAAATAGGTGCTGATTGGCATTTCAGATATATGTGCCGATAGGCATTTCAGATATAGTTGCCGATTGGCATTTTAAAAATAGGTGCCGATAGGCATTTCAGATATAGGTGCCGATAGGCATTTCAGATATAGGTGCCGATAGGCATTTCAGATATAGGTGCCGATAGGCATTTCAGATATTGTTGCCGATTGGCATTTTAAAAACAGGTGCCTATAGGCATTTCAGATATAGAAGCCGATAGGTATTTCAAATATAGGGTTCGATAGGCATTTCAGATATGGTTGCCGATAGGCATTTCAAATATAGGAGCAGATAGGCATTTCAGATGTAGTTTCCGATAGGCATTTCAAAAATTGATGCCGATAGGCATTTCAGAAATAGGTGCCGATAGGCATTTCAGATATAGGTGCCGATAGGCATTTCAGATATTGTTGCCGATTAGCATTTTAAAAACAGGTGCCGATAGGCATTTCAGATATAGAAGCCGATAGGTATTTCAAATATAGGGGTCGATAGGCATTTCAGATATGGTTGCCGATAGGCATTTCAAATATAGGAGCAGATAGGCATTTCAGATGTAGTTTCCGAAAGACATTTCAAAAATAGGTGCCGATAGGCATTTCAGATATAAGTGCCGATAGGCATTTCAGATATAGTTGCCAATTGGCATTTTAAAAATAGGTGCCGATAGGCATTTCAGATATAGAAGCCGATAGGCATTTCAAATATAGGTGCCGATAGGCATTCCAGATATGGTTGCCGATAGGCATTTTAAATATAAGTGCTGATAGGCATTTCAGATGTAGTTTCCGATAGGCATTTCAAAAATTGATGCCGATAGGCATTTCAAATATAGGTGCCGATAGGCATTTCGGATATAGGTGCCGATAGGCATTCAGATATAGTTGCCGATAGCCATTTTAAAAATAGGTGCCGATAGGCATTTCAGATATAGAAGCCGATAGGCATTTCAAATATAGGTGCCGATAGGCATTCCAGATATGGTTGCCGATAGGCATTTCAAATATAGGTGCTGATAGGCATTTCAGATGTAGTTTCCGATAGGCATTTCAAAAATAGGTGCCGATAGGCATTTCAGATATAAGTGCCGATAGGCATTCCAGTTATGGTTGCCGATAGGCATTTCAAATATAGGTGCTGATAGGCATTTCAGATGTAGTATACGATAGGCATTTCAAAAATATGTGCCGATAGGCATTTCAGATATATGTGCCGATAGGCATTTAAGATATAGTTGCCGATAGCCATTTTAAAAATAGGTGCCGATAGGCATTTCAGATATAGAAGCCGATAGGCATTTCAAATATAGGTGCCGATAGGCATTCCAGATATAGTTGCCGATAGGCATTTCAAATATAGGTGCTGATAGGCATTTCAGATGTAGTTTCCGATAGGCATTTTAAAAAAAGGTGCCGATAGGCATTCAGATATAGAAGCCGATATGCATTTCAAATATAGGTGCCGATAGGCATTCCAGATATGGTTGCCGATAGGCATTACAAATATAGGTGCTGATAGGCATTTCAGATGTAGTTTCCGATAGGCATTTCAAAAATTGATGCCGATAGGCATTTCAAATATAGGTGCCGATAGGCATTTCGGATATAGGTGCCGATAGGCATTCAGATATAGTTGCCGATAGCCATTTTAAAAATAGGTGCCGATAGGCATTTCAGATATAGAAGCCGATAGGCATTTCAAATATAGGTGCCGATAGGCATTCCAGATATGGTTGCCGATAGGCATTTCAAATATAGGTGCTGATAGGCATTTCAGATGTAGTTTCCGATAGGCATTTCAAAAATAGGTGCCGATAGGCATTTCAGATATAAGTGCCGATAGGCATTCCAGTTATGGTTGCCGATAGGCATTTCAAATATAGGTGCTGATAGGCATTTCAGATGTAGTATACGATAGGCATTTCAAAAATATGTGCCGATAGGCATTTCAGATATATGTGCCGATAGGCATTTAAGATATAGTTGCCAATAGCCATTTTAAAAATAGGTGCCGATAGGCATTTCAGATATAGAAGCCGATAGGCATTTCAAATATAGGTGCCGATAGGCATTCCAGATATAGTTGCCGATAGGCATTTCAAATATAGGTGCTGATAGGCATTTCAGATGTAGTTTCCGATAGGCATTTTAAAAAAAGGTGCCGATAGGCATTCAGATATAGAAGCCGATAGGCATTTCAAATATAGGTGCCGATAGGCATTCCAGATATGGTTGCCGATAGGCATTACAAATATAGGTGCTGATAGGCATTTCAGATGTAGTTTCCGATAGGCATTTCAAAAATTGGGCCGATAGGCATTTCAGATATAGGTGCCGATAGGCATTTCAGATATAGTTGCCGATAGCCATTTTAAAAACAGGTGCCGATAGGCATTTCAGATATAGAAGCCGATAGGCATTTCAAATATAGGTGCCGATAGGCATTCCAGATATGGTTGCCGATAGGCATTTTAAATATAGGTGCTGATAGGCATTTCAGATATAGTTGCCGATAGGCATTCCAAAAATAGGTGCCGATAGGCATTTCAGATATAAGTGCCGATAGGCATTCCAGTTATGGTTGCCGATAGGCATTTCAAATATAGGTGCTGATAGGCATTTCAGATGTAGTTTCCGATAGGCATTTCAAAAATAGGTGCCGATAGGCATTTTAGATATATGTGCCGATAGGCATTTAAGATATAGTTGCCGATAGCCATTTTAAAAATAGGTGCCGATAGGCATTTCAGATATAGAAGCCGATAGGCATTTCAAATATAGGTGCCGATAGGCATTCCAGATATGGTTGCCGATAGGCATTTCAGATATAGGTGCCGATAGGCATTTCAGATATAGGTGCCGATAGGCATTCAGATATAGTTGCCGATAGCCATTTTAAAAATAGGTGCCGATAGGCATTTCAGATATAGAAGCCGATAGGCATTTCAAATATAGGTGCCGATAGGCATTCCAGATATGGTTGCCGATAGGCATTTCAAATATAGGTGCTGATAGGCATTTCAGATGTAGTTTCCGATAGGCATTTCAAAAATAGGTGCCGATAGGCATTTCAGATATAAGTGCCGATAGGCATTCCAGTTATGGTTGCCGATAGGCATTTCAAATATAGGTGCTGATAGGCATTTCAGATGTAGTTTCCGATAGGCATTTCAAAAATAGGTGCCGATAGGCATTTCAGATATAGGTGCCGATAGGCATTTCAGATATAGTTGCCGATTGGCATTTTAAAAATAGGTGCCGATAGGCATTTTAGATGTAGTTTCCGATAGGCATTTCAAAAATAGGTGCCGATAGGCATTTCAGATATAGGTGCCGATAGGCATATCAGATATAGTTGCCGATAGGCATTTAAAATATAGGTGCCGATAGACATTTCAAATATAGGTGTCGATAGGCATTTCAGATATAAATGCCGAAAGGCATTTCAGACATAGGTGCCGATAGGCATTTCTGATGTGGTTGCCGATAGGCATTTCAAATATAGGTGCTGATAGGCATTTCAGATGTAGTTTTCGATAGGCATTTCAAAAATAGGTGCCGATAGGCATTTTAGATATAGGTGCCGATAGGCACTTCAGATAGAGTTGCCGATTGGCATTTTAAAAACAGGTGCCGATAGGCATTTCAGATATAGAAGCCGATAGGCATTTCAAATATAGGTGCCGATAGGCATTCCAGATATGGTTGCCGATAGGCATTTTAAATATAGGTGCTGATAGGCATTTCAGATATAGTTGCCGATAGGCATTCCAAAAATAGGTGCCGATAGGCATTTCAGATATAAGTGCCGATAGGCATTCCAGTTATGGTTGCCGATAGGCATTTCAAATATAGGTGCTGATAGGCATTTCAGATGTAGTTTCCGATAGGCATTTCAAAAATAGGTGCCGATAGGCATTTTAGATATATGTGCCGATAGGCATTTAAGATATAGTTGCCGATAGCCATTTTAAAAATAGGTGCCGATAGGCATTTCAGATATAGAAGCCGATAGGCATTTCAAATATAGGTGCCGATAGGCATTCCAGATATGGTTGCCGATAGGCATTTCAGATATAGGTGCCGATAGGCATTTCAGATATAGGTGCCGATAGGCATTCAGATATAGTTGCCGATAGCCATTTTAAAAATAGGTGCCGATAGGCATTTCAGATATAGAAGCCGATAGGCATTTCAAATATAGGTGCCGATAGGCATTCCAGATATGGTTGCCGATAGGCATTTCAAATATAGGTGCTGATAGGCATTTCAGATGTAGTTTCCGATAGGCATTTCAAAAATAGGTGCCGATAGGCATTTCAGATATAAGTGCCGATAGGCATTCCAGTTATGGTTGCCGATAGGCATTTCAAATATAGGTGCTGATAGGCATTTCAGATGTAGTTTCCGATAGGCATTTCAAAAATAGGTGCCGATAGGCATTTCAGATATAGGTGCCGATAGGCATTTCAGATATAGTTGCCGATTGGCATTTTAAAAATAGGTGCCGATAGGCATTTTAGATGTAGTTTCCGATAGGCATTTCAAAAATAGGTGCCGATAGGCATTTCAGATATAGGTGCCGATAGGCATATCAGATATAGTTGCCGATAGGCATTTAAAATATAGGTGCCGATAGGCATTTCAAATATAGGTGTCGATAGGCATTTCAGATATAAATGCCGAAAGGCATTTCAGACATAGGTGCCGATAGGCATTTCTGATGTGGTTGCCGATAGGCATTTCAAATATAGGTGCTGATAGGCATTTCAGATGTAGTTTTCGATAGGCATTTCAAAAATAGGTGCCGATAGGCATTTTAGATATAGGTGCCGATAGGCACTTCAGATAGAGTTGCCGATTGGCATTTTAAAAATAGGTGCCGCTAGGCATTTTAGATATAGAAGCCGATAGGCATTTCAAATATAGGTGCCGATAGGCATTCCAAATATGGTTGCCGATAGGCATTTCAAATATAGGTGCTGAAAGGCATTTCAGATGTAGTTTCCGATAAGCATTTCAAAAATAGGTCCCGATAGGCATTTCAGATATAGGTGCCGATAGGCATTCCAGATATGGTTGCCGGTAGGAATTTCAAATATAAGTGCTGATAGGCATTTAAGATGTAGTTTCCGATAGGCATTTCAAAAATAGGTGCCGATAGGCATTTCAGATATAGGTGCCGATAGGCATTTCAGATATAGTTGCCAATTGGCATTTTAAAAATAGGTGCCGATAGGCATTTCAGATATAGGTGCCGATAGGCATTTCAGATATAGTTGCCAATTGGCATTTTAAAAATAGGTGCCGATAGGAATTTCAGATATAGAAGCCGATAGGCATTTCAAATATAGGTGCCGATAGGCATTTCAGATATGGTTGACGATAGGCATTTCAAATATAGGTGCTGATAGGCATTTCAGATGTAGTTTCGGATAGGCATTTCAAAAATAGGTGCCGATAGGCATTTCAGATATAGGTGCCGATAGGCATTTCAGATATAGTTGCCGATTGGCATTTTAAAAATAGGTGCCGATAGGCATTTCAGATATAGAAGCCGATAGGCATTTCAAATATAGGTGCCAATAGGCATTCCAGATATGTTTGTTGATAGGCATTTCAAATATACGTGCTGATAGGCATTTCAGATGTAGTTTCCGATAGGCATTTCAAAAATAGGTGCCGATAGGCATTTCAGATATAGGTGCCGATAGGCATTTCAGATATAGTTGCCAATTGGCATTTTAAAAATAGGTGCCGATAGGCATTTCAGATATAGAAGCCGATAGGCATTTCAAATATAAGTGCAGATAGGCATTCCGATATGGTTGCCGATAGGCATTTCAAATATAGGTGCTGATAGGCATTTAAGATGTAGTTTCCGATAGGCATTTCAAAAATTGATGCCGATAGGCATTTCAGATATAGGTGCCGATAGGCATTTCAGATATAGTTGCCGATTGGCATTTTAAAAACAGGTGCCGATAGACATTTCAGATTTAGAAGCCGATAGGTATTTCAAATATAGGGGTCGATAGGCATTTCAGATATGGTTCCTGATAGGCGTAACAAATATAGGAGCAGATAGGCATTTCAGATGTAGTTTCCGAAAGACATTTCAAAAATAGGTGCTGATTGGCATTTCAGATATATGTGCCGATAGGCATTTCAGATATAGTTGCCGATTGGCATTTTAAAAATAGGTGCCGATAGGCATTTCAGATATAGGTGCCGATAGGCATTTCAGATATAGGTGCCGATAGGCATTTCAGATATAGGTGCCGATAGGCATTTCAGATATTGTTGCCGATTGGCATTTTAAAAACAGGTGCCGATAGGCATTTCAGATATAGAAGCCGATAGGTATTTCAAATATAGGGTTCGATAGGCATTTCAGATATGGTTGCCGATAGGCATTTCAAATATAGGAGCAGATAGGCATTTCAGATGTAGTTTCCGATAGGCATTTCAAAAATTGATGCCGATAGGCATTTAAGAAATAGGTGCCGATAGGCATTTCAGATATAGGTGCCGATAGGCATTTCAGATATTGTTGCCGATTGGCATTTTAAAAACAGGTGCCGATAGGCATTTCAGATATAGAAGCCGATAGGTATTTCAAATATAGGGGTCGATAGGCATTTCAGATATGGTTGCCGATAGGCATTTCAAATATAGGAGCAGATAGGCATTTCAGATGTAGTTTCCGAAAGACATTTCAAAAATAGGTGCCGATAGGCATTTCAGATATAAGTGCCGATAGGCATTTCAGATATAGTTGCCAATTGGCATTTTAAAAATAGGTGCCGATAGGCATTTCAGATATAGAAGCCGATAGGCATTTCAAATATAGGTGCCGATAGGCATTCCAGATATGGTTGCCGATAGGCATTTTAAATATAAGTGCTGATAGGCATTTCAGATGTAGTTTCCGATAGGCATTTCAAAAATTGATGCCGATAGGCATTTCAAATATAGGTGCCGATAGGCATTTCGGATATAGGTGCCGATAGGCATTCAGATATAGTTGCCGATAGCCATTTTAAAAATAGGTGCCGATAGGCATTTCAGATATAGAAGCCGATAGGCATTTCAAATATAGGTGCCGATAGGCATTCCAGATATGGTTGCCGATAGGCATTTCAAATATAGGTGCTGATAGGCATTTTAGATGTAGTTTCCGATAGGCATTTCAAAAATAGGTGCCGATAGGCATTTCAGATATAAGTGCCGATAGGCATTCCAGTTATGGTTGCCGATAGGCATTTCAAATATAGGTGCTGATAGGCATTTCAGATGTAGTATACGATAGGCATTTCAAAAATATGTGCCGATAGGCATTTCAGATATATGTGCCGATAGGCATTTAAGATATAGTTGCCGATAGCCATTTTAAAAATAGGTGCCGATAGGCATTTCAGATATAGAAGCCGATAGGCATTTCAAATATAGGTGCCGATAGGCATTCCAGATATAGTTGCCGATAGGCATTTCAAATATAGGTGCTGATAGGCATTTCAGATGTAGTTTCCGATAGGCATTTTAAAAAAAGGTGCCGATAGGCATTTAGATATAGAAGCCGATAGGCATTTCAAATATAGGTGCCGATAGGCATTCCAGATATGGTTGCCGATAGGCATTACAAATATAGGTGCTGATAGGCATTTCAGATGTAGTTTCCGATAGGCATTTCAAAAATTGGGCCGATAGGCATTTCAGATATAGGTGCCGATAGGCATTTCAGATATAGTTGCCGATAGCCATTTTAAAAACAGGTGCCGATAGGCATTTCAGATATAGAAGCCGATAGGCATTTCAAATATAGGTGCCGATAGGCATTCCAGATATGGTTGCCGATAGGCATTTTAAATATAGGTGCTGATAGGCATTTCAGATATAGTTGCCGATAGGCATTTCAAAAATAGGTGCCGATAGGCATTTCAGATATAAGTGCCGATAGGCATTCCAGTTATGGTTGCCGATAGGCATTTCAAATATAGGTGCTGATAGGCATTTCAGATGTAGTTTCCGATAGGCATTTCAAAAATAGGTGCCGATAGGCATTTTAGATATATGTGCCGATAGGCATTTAAGATATAGTTGCCGATAGCCATTTTAAAAATAGGTGCCGATAGGCATTTCAGATATAGAAGCCGATAGGCATTTCAAATATAGGTGCCGATAGGCATTCCAGATATGTTTGCCGATAGGCATTTCAGATATAGGTGCCGATAGGCATTTCAGATATAGGTGCCGATAGGCATTCAGATATAGTTGCCGATAGCCATTTTAAAAATAGGTGCCGATAGGCATTTCAGATATAGAAGCCGATAGGCATTTCAAATATAGGTGCCGATAGGCATTACAGATATGGTTGCCGATAGGCATTTCAAATATAGGTGCTGATAGGCATTTCAGATGTAGTTTCCGA
This sequence comes from Venustoraphidia nigricollis, assembly GCA_034508555.1. NCBI lineage: Eukaryota > Metazoa > Arthropoda > Insecta > Raphidioptera > Raphidiidae > Venustoraphidia > Venustoraphidia nigricollis. The sequence goes on along the minus strand of JAVRKA010000717.1, from coordinate 31,261 downwards.
TAGGCATTTCAAAAATAGGTGCCGATAGGCATTTCAGATATAAGTGCCGATAGGCATTCCAGTTATGGTTGCCGATAGGCATTTCAAATATAGGTGCTGATAGGCATTTCAGATGTAGTTTCCGATAGGCATTTCAAAAATAGGTGCCGATAGGCATTTCAGATATAGGTGCCGATAGGCATTTCAGATATAGTTGCCGATTGGCATTTTAAAAATAGGTGCCGATAGGCATTTTAGATGTAGTTTCCGATAGGCATTTCAAAAATAGGTGCCGATAGGCATTTCAAATATAGGTGTCGATAGGCATTTCAGATATAAATGCCGAAAGGCATTTCAGACATAGGTGCCGATAGGCATTTCTGATGTGGTTGCCGATAGGCATTTCAAATATAGGTGCTGATAGGCATTTCAGATGTAGTTTTCGATAGGCATTTCAAAAATAGGTGCCGATAGGCATTTTAGATATAGGTGCCGATAGGCACTTCAGATAGAGTTGCCGATTGGCATTTTAAAAATAGGTGCCGCTAGGCATTTTAGATATAGAAGCCGATAGGCATTTCAAATATAGGTGCCGATAGGCATTCCAAATATGGTTGCCGATAGGCATTTCAAATATAGGTGCTGAAAGGCATTTCAGATGTAGTTTCCGATAAGCATTTCAAAAATAGGTGCCGATAGGCATTTCAGATATAGGTGCCGATAGGCATTTCAGATATAGTTGCCGATAGCCATTTTAAAAATAGGTGCCGATAGGCATTTCAGATATAGAAGCCGATAGGCATTTCAAATATAGGTGCCGATAGGCATTCCAGATATGGTTGCCGATAGGCATTTCAAATATAGGTGCTGATAGGCATTTCAGATGTAGTTTCCGATAGGCATTTAAAAAATAGGTGCCGATAGGCATTTCAGATATAGAAGCCGATAGGCATTTCAAATATAGGTCCCGATAGGCATTCCAGAATATATGGTTGCCGATAGTCATTTTAAATATAGGTGCTGATAGGCATTTCAGATGTAGTTTCCGATAGGCATTTCAAAAATAGGTGCCGATAGGCATTTCAGATATAGGTGCCGATAGGCATTTCAGATATAGTTGCCGATAGCCATTTTAAAAATAGGTGCCGATAGGCATTTCAGATATAGAAGCCGATAGGCATTTCAAATATAGGTGCCGATAGGCATTCCAGATATGGTTGCCTATAGGCATTTTAAATATAGGTGCTGATAGGCATTTCAGATGTAGTTTCCGATAGGCATTTCAAAAATAGGTGCCGATAGGCATTTCAGATATAGGTGCCGATAGGCATTCCAGATATAGTTGCCGATACCCATTTTAAAAATAGGTGCCGAAAGGCATTTTAGATATAGAAGCCGATAGGCATTTCAAATATAGGTGTCGATAGGCATTTCAGATATGGTTGCCGATAGGCATTTCAAATATAGGTGCTGATAGGCATTTCAGATGTAGTTTCCGATAGGCATTTCAAAAATAGGTGCCGATAGGCATTTCAGATATAGGTGCCGATAGGCATTTCAGATATAGTTGCTGATTGGCATTTTAAAAATAAGTGCCGATAGGCATTTTAGATGTAGTTTCCGATAGGCATTTCAAAAATAGGTGCCGATAGGCATTTCAGATATAGGTGCCGATAGGCAAATCAGATATAGTTGCCGATAGGCATTTAAAATATAGGTGCCGATAGGCATTTCAAATATAGGTGTCGATAGGCATTTCAGATATAAATGCCGAAAGGCATTTCAGATATAGGTGCCGATAGGCATTTCTGACGTGGTTGCCGATAGGCATTTCAAATATAGGTGCTGATAGGCATTTCAGATGTAGTTTTCGATAGGCATTTCACTAATAGGTGCCGATAGGCATTTTAGATATATGTGCCGATAGGGACTTCAGATATAGTTGCCGATTGGCATTTTAAAAATAGGTGCCGCTAGGCATTTTAGATATAGAAGCCGATAGGCATTTCAAATATAGGTGCCGATAGGCATTCCAAATATGGTTGCCGATAGGCATTTCAAATATAGGTGCTGATAGGCATTTCAGATGTAGTTTCCGATAGGCATTTCAAAAATAGGTGCCGATAGGCATTTCAGATATAGGTGCCGATAGGCATTCCAGATATGGTTGCCGATAGGCATTTCAAATATAGGTGCTGATAGGCAGTTCAGATGTAGTTTCCGATAGGCATTTCAAAAATAGGTGCCGATAGGCATTTCAGATATATGTGCCGATAGGCATTTAAGATATAGTTGCCGATAGCCATTTTAAAAATAGGTGCCGATAGGCATTTCAGATATAGAAGCCGATAGGCATTTCAAATATAGGTGCCGATCGGCATTCCAGATATGGTTGCCGATAGGCATTTCAAATATAGGTGCGGATAGGCATTTCAGATGTAGTTTCCGATAGGCATTTTAAAAATAGGTGCCGATAGGCATTCAGATATAGAAGCCGATAGGCATTTCAAATATAGGTGCTGATAGGCATTCCAGATATGGTTGCCGATAGGCATTTCAAATATAGGTGCTGATAGGCATTTCAGATGTAGTTTCCGATAGGCATTTCAAAAATAGGTGCAGATAAGCATTTCAGATATAGGTGCCGATAGGCATTTCAGATATAGAAGCCGATAGGCATTTCAAATATAGGTGCCGATAGGCATTCCAGATATGGTTGCCGATAGGCATTTTAAATATAGGTGCTGATAGGCATTTCAGATATAGTTGCCGATTGGCATTTTAAAAATAGGTGCCGATAGGCATTTCAGATATAGAAGCCGATAGGCATTTCAAATATAGGTGCCGATAGGCATTCCAGATATGGCTGCCGATAGGCATTTCAAATATAGGTGCTGATAGGCATTTTAGATGTAGTTTCCGATAGGCATTTCAAAAATAGGTGCCGATAGGCATTTCAGATATAAGTGCCGATAGGCATTCCAGTTATGGTTGCCGATAGGCATTTCAAATATAAATGCTGGTAGGCATTTCAGATGTAGTTTCCGATAGGCATTTCAAAAATAGGTGCCGATAGGCATTTCAGATATATGTGCCGATAGGCATTTAAGATATAGTTGCCGATAGCCATTTAAAAATAGGTGCCGATAGGCATTTCAGATATAGAAGCCGATAGGCATTTCAAATATAGGTGCCGATAGTCATTCCAGATATGGTTGCCGATAGGCATTTCAAATATAGGTGCTGATAGGCATTTTAGATGTAGTTTCCGATAGGCATTTCAAAAATTGATGCCGATAGGCATTTCAGATATAGGTGCCGATAGGCATTTCAGATATAGGTGCCGATAGGCATTCAGATATAGTTGCCGATAGCCATTTTAAAAATAGGTGCCGATAGGCATTTCAGATATAGAAGCCGATAGGCATTTCAAATATAGATGCCGATAGGCATTCCAGATATGGTTGCCGATAGGCATTTCAAATATAGGTGCTGATAGGCATTTCAGATGTAGTTTCCGATAGGCATTTTAAAAATAGGTGCCGATAGCATTCAGATATAAAAGCCGATAGGCATTTCAAATATAGGTGCCGATAGGCATTCCAGATACGGTTGCCGATAGGCATTTCAAATATAGGTGCTGATAGGCATTTCAGATGTAGTTTCCGATAGGCATTTCAAAAATAGGTGCCGATAGGCATTTCAGATATAGGTGCCGATAAGCATTTCAGATATAGTTGCCGATAGCCATTTTAAAAACAGGTGCTGATAGGCACTTCAGATATAGAAGCCGATAGGCATTATAAATATAGGTGCCGATAGGCATTCCAGATATGGTTGCCGATAGGCATTTTAAATATAGGTGCTGATAGGCATTTCAGATGTAGTTTCCGATAGGCATTTCAAAAATAGGTACCGATAGGCATTTCAGATATAGGTGCCGATAGGCATTTCAGATATAGTTGCCAATTGGCATTTTAAATATAGGTGTCGGTAGGCATTTCAGATATAGAAGCCGATTGGCATTTCAAATATAGGTGCCGATAGGGCATTCAAGATATGGTTGCCGATAGGCATTTTAAATATAGGTGCTGATAGGCGTTTCAGATGTAGTTTCCGATAGGCATTTCAAAAACTGGTGCCGATTGGCATTTTAGATATAGGTGCCGATAGGCATTTTAGATATAGTTGCCGATTGGCATTTTAAAAATAGGTGCCGATAGGCATTTCAGATATAGAAGCCGATAGGTATTTCAAATATAGGTGTCGATAGGCATTTCAGATATGGTTGCCGATAGGCATTTCAAATATATGTGCTGATAGGCATTTCAGATGTAGTTTCCGATAGGCATTAAAAAATTGGTGCCGATTGGCATTTCAGATATAGGTGCCGATAGGCATTTCAGATATAGTTGCCGATTGGCATTTTAAAAATAGGTGCCGATAGGCATTTCAGATATAGAAGTCGATAGGCATTTCAAATATAGGTGCCGATAGGCATTCGAGATATGGTTGCCGATAGGCATTTCAAATATAGGTTTTGATAGGCATTTCAGATATAGTTGCCGATTGGCATTTTAAAAATAGGTGCCGATAGGCATTTCAGATATAGGTGCCGATAGGCATTTCAGATAGAGTTGCCGATTGGCATTTTAAAAATAGGTGCTGTGCCGATAGGCATATCAGATATAGTTGCCGATAGGCATTTAAAATATAGGTGCCGATAGGCATTTCATATATAGGTGTCGATAGGCATTTCAGATATAAATGCCGAAGGGCATTTCAGATATAGGTGCCGATAGGCATTTCTGATGTGGTTGATGAAAGGCATTTCAAATATAAGTGCTGATAGGCATTTCAGATGTAGTTTCCGATAGGCATTTCAAAAATAGGTGTCGATAGGCATTTCAGATATAGGTGCCGATAGGCATTTCAGATATAGTTGCCGATTGGCATTTTAAAAATAGGTGCCAAAAGGCATTTTAGATGTAGTTTCCAAAAGGGATTTCAAAAATAGGTGCCGATAGGCATTTCAGATATGGTTGACGATAGGCATTTCAAATATAGGTGCTGATAGGCATTTCAGATGTAGTTTCGGATAGGCATTTCAAAAATAGGTGCCGATAGGCATTTCAGATATAGGTGCCGATAGGCATTTCAGATATAGTTGCCGATTGGCATTTTAAAAATAGGTGCCGATAGGCATTTCAGATATAGAAGCCGATAGGCATTTCAAATATAGGTGCCAATAGGCATTCCAGATATGTTTGTTGATAGGCATTTCAAATATACGTGCTGATAGGCATTTCAGATGTAGTTTCCGATAGGCATTTCAAAAATAGGTGCCGATAGGCATTTCAGATATAGGTGCCGATAGGCATTTCAGATATAGTTGCCAATTGGCATTTTAAAAATAGGTGCCGATAGGCATTTCAGATATAGAAGCCGATAGGCATTTCAAATATAAGTGCAGATAGGCATTCCAGATATGGTTGCCGATAGGCATTTCAAATATAGGTGCTGATAGGCATTTAAGATGTAGTTTCCGATTGGCATTTCAAAAATTGATGCCGATAGGCATTTCAGATATAGGTGCCGATAGGCATTTCAGATATAGTTGCCGATTGGCATTTTAAAAACAGGTGCCGATAGACATTTCAGATTTCGAAGCCGATAGGTATTTCAAATATAGGGGTCGATAGGCATTTCAGATATGGTTCCTGATAGGCGTAACAAATATAGGAGCAGATAGGCATTTCAGATGTAGTTTCCGAAAGACATTTCAAAAATAGGTGCTGATTGGCATTTCAGATATATGTGCCGATAGGCATTTCAGATATAGTTGCCGATTGGCATTTTAAAAATAGGTGCCGATAGGCATTTCAGATATAGGTGCCGATAGGCATTTCAGATATAGGTGCCGATAGGCATTTCAGATATAGGTGCCGATAGGCATTTCAGATATTGTTGCCGATTGGCATTTTAAAAACAGGTGCCTATAGGCATTTCAGATATAGAAGCCGATAGGTATTTCAAATATAGGGTTCGATAGGCATTTCAGATATGGTTGCCGATAGGCATTTCAAATATAGGAGCAGATAGGCATTTCAGATGTAGTTTCCGATAGGCATTTAAAAAATTGATGCCGATAGGCATTTCAGAAATAGGTGCCGATAGGCATTTCAGATATAGGTGCCGATAGGCATTTCAGATATTGTTGCCGATTAGCATTTTAAAAACAGGTGCCGATAGGCATTTCAGATATAGAAGCCGATAGGTATTTCAAATATAGGGGTCGATAGGCATTTCAGATATGGTTGCCGATAGGCATTTCAAATATAGGAGCAGATAGGCATTTCAGATGTAGTTTCCGAAAGACATTTCAAAAATAGGTGCCGATAGGCATTTCAGATATAAGTGCCGATAGGCATTTCAGATATAGTTGCCAATTGGCATTTTAAAAATAGGTGCCGATAGGCATTTCAGATATAGAAGCCGATAGGCATTTCAAATATAGGTGCCGATAGGCATTCCAGATATGGTTGCCGATAGGCATTTTAAATATAAGTGCTGATAGGCATTTCAGATGTAGTTTCCGATAGGCATTTCAAAAATTGATGCCGATAGGCATTTCAAATATAGGTGCCGATAGGCATTTCGGATATAGGTGCCGATAGGCATTCAGATATAGTTGCCGATAGCCATTTTAAAAATAGGTGCCGATAGGCATTTCAGATATAGAAGCCGATAGGCATTTCAAATATAGGTGCCGATAGGCATTCCAGATATGGTTGCCGATAGGCATTTCAAATATAGGTGCTGATAGGCATTTCAGATGTAGTTTCCGATAGGCATTTCAAAAATAGGTGCCGATAGGCATTTCAGATATAAGTGCCGATAGGCATTCCAGTTATGGTTGCCGATAGGCATTTCAAATATAGGTGCTGATAGGCATTTCAGATGTAGTATACGATAGGCATTTCAAAAATATGTGCCGATAGGCATTTCAGATATATGTGCCGATAGGCATTTAAGATATAGTTGCCGATAGCCATTTTAAAAATAGGTGCCGATAGGCATTTCAGATATAGAAGCCGATAGGCATTTCAAATATAGGTGCCGATAGGCATTCCAGATATAGTTGCCGATAGGCATTTCAAATATAGGTGCTGATAGGCATTTCAGATGTAGTTTCCGATAGGCATTTTAAAAAAAGGTGCCGATAGGCATTCAGATATAGAAGCCGATATGCATTTCAAATATAGGTGCCGATAGGCATTCCAGATATGGTTGCCGATAGGCATTACAAATATAGGTGCTGATAGGCATTTCAGATGTAGTTTCCGATAGGCATTTCAAAAATTGATGCCGATAGGCATTTCAAATATAGGTGCCGATAGGCATTTCGGATATAGGTGCCGATAGGCATTCAGATATAGTTGCCGATAGCCATTTTAAAAATAGGTGCCGATAGGCATTTCAGATATAGAAGCCGATAGGCATTTCAAATATAGGTGCCGATAGGCATTCCAGATATGGTTGCCGATAGGCATTTCAAATATAGGTGCTGATAGGCATTTCAGATGTAGTTTCCGATAGGCATTTCAAAAATAGGTGCCGATAGGCATTTCAGATATAAGTGCCGATAGGCATTCCAGTTATGGTTGCCGATAGGCATTTCAAATATAGGTGCTGATAGGCATTTCAGATGTAGTATACGATAGGCATTTCAAAAATATGTGCCGATAGGCATTTCAGATATATGTGCCGATAGGCATTTAAGATATAGTTGCCGATAGCCATTTCAAAATAGGTGCCGATAGGCATTTCAGATATAGAAGCCGATAGGCATTTCAAATATAGGTGCCGATAGGCATTCCAGATATAGTTGCCGATAGGCATTTCAAATATAGGTGCTGATAGGCATTTCAGATGTAGTTTCCGATAGGCATTTTAAAAAAAGGTGCCGATAGGCATTCAGATATAGAAGCCGATAGGCATTTCAAATATAGGTGCCGATAGGCATTCCAGATATGGTTGCCGATAGGCATTACAAATATAGGTGCTGATAGGCATTTCAGATGTAGTTTCCGATAGGCATTTCAAAAATTGGGCCGATAGGCATTTCAGATATAGGTGCCGATAGGCATTTCAGATATAGTTGCCGATAGCCATTTTAAAAACAGGTGCCGATAGGCATTTCAGATATAGAAGCCGATAGGCATTTCAAATATAGGTGCCGATAGGCATTCCAGATATGGTTGCCGATAGGCATTTTAAATATAGGTGCTGATAGGCATTTCAGATATAGTTGCCGATAGGCATTCCAAAAATAGGTGCCGATAGGCATTTCAGATATAAGTGCCGATAGGCATTCCAGTTATGGTTGCCGATAGGCATTTCAAATATAGGTGCTGATAGGCATTTCAGATGTAGTTTCCGATAGGCATTTCAAAAATAGGTGCCGATAGGCATTTTAGATATATGTGCCGATAGGCATTTAAGATATAGTTGCCGATAGCCATTTTAAAAATAGGTGCCGATAGGCATTTCAGATATAGAAGCCGATAGGCATTTCAAATATAGGTGCCGATAGGCATTCCAGATATGGTTGCCGATAGGCATTTCAGATATAGGTGCCGATAGGCATTTCAGATATAGGTGCCGATAGGCATTCAGATATAGTTGCCGATAGCCATTTTAAAAATAGGTGCCGATAGGCATTTCAGATATAGAAGCCGATAGGCATTTCAAATATAGGTGCCGATAGGCATTCCAGATATGGTTGCCGATAGGCATTTCAAATATAGGTGCTGATAGGCATTTCAGATGTAGTTTCCGATAGGCATTTCAAAAATAGGTGCCGATAGGCATTTCAGATATAAGTGCCGATAGGCATTCCAGTTATGGTTGCCGATAGGCATTTCAAATATAGGTGCTGATAGGCATTTCAGATGTAGTTTCCGATAGGCATTTCAAAAATAGGTGCCGATAGGCATTTCAGATATAGGTGCCGATAGGCATTTCAGATATAGTTGCCGATTGGCATTTTAAAAATAGGTGCCGATAGGCATTTTAGATGTAGTTTCCGATAGGCATTTCAAAAATAGGTGCCGATAGGCATTTCAGATATAGGTGCCGATAGGCATATCAGATATAGTTGCCGATAGGCATTTAAAATATAGGTGCCGATAGGCATTTCAAATATAGGTGTCGATAGGCATTTCAGATATAAATGCCGAAAGGCATTTCAGACATAGGTGCCGATAGGCATTTCTGATGTGGTTGCCGATAGGCATTTCAAATATAGGTGCTGATAGGCATTTCAGATGTAGTTTTCGATAGGCATTTCAAAAATAGGTGCCGATAGGCATTTTAGATATAGGTGCCGATAGGCACTTCAGATAGAGTTGCCGATTGGCATTTTAAAAATAGGTGCCGCTAGGCATTTTAGATATAGAAGCCGATAGGCATTTCAAATATAGGTGCCGATAGGCATTCCAAATATGGTTGCCGATAGGCATTTCAAATATAGGTGCTGATAGGCATTTCAGATGTAGTTTCCGATAAGCATTTCAAAAATAGGTCCCGATAGGCATTTCAGATATAGGTGCCGATAGGCATTCCAGATATGGTTGCCGGTAGGAATTTCAAATATAAGTGCTGATAGGCATTTAAGATGTAGTTTCCGATAGGCATTTCAAAAATAGGTGCCGATAGGCATTTCAGATATAGGTGCCGATAGGCATTTCAGATATAGTTGCCAATTGGCATTTTAAAAATAGGTGCCGATAGGCATTTCAGATATAGGTGCCGATAGGCATTTCAGATATAGTTGCCAATTGGCATTTTAAAAATAGGTGCCGATAGGAATTTCAGATATAGAAGCCGATAGGCATTTCAAATATAGGTGCCGATAGGCATTTCAGATATGGTTGACGATAGGCATTTCAAATATAGGTGCTGATAGGCATTTCAGATGTAGTTTCGGATAGGCATTTCAAAAATAGGTGCCGATAGGCATTTCAGATATAGGTGCCGATAGGCATTTCAGATATAGTTGCCGATTGGCATTTTAAAAATAGGTGCCGATAGGCATTTCAGATATAGAAGCCGATAGGCATTTCAAATATAGGTGCCAATAGGCATTCCAGATATGTTTGTTGATAGGCATTTCAAATATACGTGCTGATAGGCATTTCAGATGTAGTTTCCGATAGGCATTTCAAAAATAGGTGCCGATAGGCATTTCAGATATAGGTGCCGATAGGCATTTCAGATATAGTTGCCAATTGGCATTTTAAAAATAGGTGCCGATAGGCATTTCAGATATAGAAGCCGATAGGCATTTCAAATATAAGTGCAGATAGGCATTCCGATATGGTTGCCGATAGGCATTTCAAATATAGGTGCTGATAGGCATTTAAGATGTAGTTTCCGATAGGCATTTCAAAAATTGATGCCGATAGGCATTTCAGATATAGGTGCCGATAGGCATTTCAGATATAGTTGCCGATTGGCATTTTAAAAACAGGTGCCGATAGACATTTCAGATTTAGAAGCCGATAGGTATTTCAAATATAGGGGTCGATAGGCATTTCAGATATGGTTCCTGATAGGCGTAACAAATATAGGAGCAGATAGGCATTTCAGATGTAGTTTCCGAAAGACATTTCAAAAATAGGTGCTGATTGGCATTTCAGATATATGTGCCGATAGGCATTTCAGATATAGTTGCCGATTGGCATTTTAAAAATAGGTGCCGATAGGCATTTCAGATATAGGTGCCGATAGGCATTTCAGATATAGGTGCCGATAGGCATTTCAGATATAGGTGCCGATAGGCATTTCAGATATTGTTGCCGATTGGCATTTTAAAAACAGGTGCCGATAGGCATTTCAGATATAGAAGCCGATAGGTATTTCAAATATAGGGTTCGATAGGCATTTCAGATATGGTTGCCGATAGGCATTTCAAATATAGGAGCAGATAGGCATTTCAGATGTAGTTTCCGATAGGCATTTCAAAAATTGATGCCGATAGGCATTTAAGAAATAGGTGCCGATAGGCATTTCAGATATAGGTGCCGATAGGCATTTCAGATATTGTTGCCGATTGGCATTTTAAAAACAGGTGCCGATAGGCATTTCAGATATAGAAGCCGATAGGTATTTCAAATATAGGGGTCGATAGGCATTTCAGATATGGTTGCCGATAGGCATTTCAAATATAGGAGCAGATAGGCATTTCAGATGTAGTTTCCGAAAGACATTTCAAAAATAGGTGCCGATAGGCATTTCAGATATAAGTGCCGATAGGCATTTCAGATATAGTTGCCAATTGGCATTTTAAAAATAGGTGCCGATAGGCATTTCAGATATAGAAGCCGATAGGCATTTCAAATATAGGTGCCGATAGGCATTCCAGATATGGTTGCCGATAGGCATTTTAAATATAAGTGCTGATAGGCATTTCAGATGTAGTTTCCGATAGGCATTTCAAAAATTGATGCCGATAGGCATTTCAAATATAGGTGCCGATAGGCATTTCGGATATAGGTGCCGATAGGCATTCAGATATAGTTGCCGATATCCATTTTAAAAATAGGTGCCGATAGGCATTTCAGATATAGAAGCCGATAGGCATTTCAAATATAGGTGCCGATAGGCATTCCAGATATGGTTGCCGATAGGCATTTCAAATATAGGTGCTGATAGGCATTTCAGATGTAGTTTCCGATAGGCATTTCAAAAATAGGTGCCGATAGGCATTTCAGATATAAGTGCCGATAGGCATTCCAGTTATGGTTGCCGATAGGCATTTCAAATATAGGTGCTGATAGGCATTTCAGATGTAGTATACGATAGGCATTTCAAAAATATGTGCCGATAGGCATTTCAGATATATGTGCCGATAGGCATTTAAGATATAGTTGCCGATAGCCATTTTAAAAATAGGTGCCGATAGGCATTTCAGATATAGAAGCCGATAGGCATTTCAAATATAGGTGCCGATAGGCATTCCAGATATAGTTGCCGATAGGCATTTCAAATATAGGTGCTGATAGGCATTTCAGATGTAGTTTCCGATAGGCATTTTAAAAAAAGGTGCCGATAGGCATTTAGATATAGAAGCCGATAGGCATTTCAAATATAGGTGCCGATAGGCATTCCAGATATGGTTGCCGATAGGCATTACAAATATAGGTGCTGATAGGCATTTCAGATGTAGTTTCCGATAGGCATTTCAAAAATTGGGCCGATAGGCATTTCAGATATAGGTGCCGATAGGCATTTCAGATATAGTTGCCGATAGCCATTTTAAAAACAGGTGCCGATAGGCATTTCAGATATAGAAGCCGATAGGCATTTCAAATATAGGTGCCGATAGGCATTCCAGATATGGTTGCCGATAGGCATTTTAAATATAGGTGCTGATAGGCATTTCAGATATAGTTGCCGATAGGCATTTCAAAAATAGGTGCCGATAGGCATTTCAGATATAAGTGCCGATAGGCATTCCAGTTATGGTTGCCGATAGGCATTTCAAATATAGGTGCTGATAGGCATTTCAGATGTAGTTTCCGATAGGCATTTCAAAAATAGGTGCCGATAGGCATTTTAGATATATGTGCCGATAGGCATTTAAGATATAGTTGCCGATAGCCATTTTAAAAATAGGTGCCGATAGGCATTTCAGATATAGAAGCCGATAGGCATTTCAAATATAGGTGCCGATAGGCATTCCAGATATGTTTGCCGATAGGCATTTCAGATATAGGTGCCGATAGGCATTTCAGATATAGGTGCCGATAGGCATTCAGATATAGTTGCCGACAGCCATTTTAAAAATAGGTGCCGATAGGCATTTCAGATATAGAAGCCGATAGGCATTTCAAATATAGGTGCCGATAGGCATTACAGATATGGTTGCCGATAGGCATTTCAAATATAGGTGCTGATAGGCATTTCAGATGTAGTTTCCGATAGGCATTTCAAAAATAGGTGCCGATAGGCATTTCAGATATAAGTGCCGATAGGCATTCCAGTTATGGTTGCCGATAGGCATTTCAAATATAGGTGCTGATAGGCATTTCAGATGTAGTTTCCGATAGGCATTTCAAAAATAGGTGCCGATAGGCATTTCAGATATAGGTGCCGATAGGCATTTCAGATATAGTTGCCGATTGGCATTTTAAAAATAGGTGCCGATAGGCATTTTAGATGTAGTTTCCGATAGGCATTTCAAAAATAGGTGCCGATAGGCATTTCAAATATAGGTGTCGATAGGCATTTCAGATATAAATGCCGAAAGGCATTTCAGACATAGGTGCCGATAGGCATTTCTGATGTGGTTGCCGATAGGCATTTCAAATATAGGTGCTGATAGGCATTTCAGATGTAGTTTTCGATAGGCATTTCAAAAATAGGTGCCGATAGGCATTTTAGATATAGGTGCCGATAGGCACTTCAGATAGAGTTGCCGATTGGCATTTTAAAAATAGGTGCCGCTAGGCATTTTAGATATAGAAGCCGATAGGCATTTCAAATATAGGTGCCGATAGGCATTCCAAATATGGTTGCCGATAGGCATTTCAAATATAGGTGCTGAAAGGCATTTCAGATGTAGTTTCCGATAAGCATTTCAAAAATAGGTGCCGATAGGCATTTCAGATATAGGTGCCGATAGGCATTTCAGATATAGTTGCCGATAGCCATTTTAAAAATAGGTGCCGATAGGCATTTCAGATATAGAAGCCGATAGGCATTTCAAATATAGGTGCCGATAGGCATTCCAGATATGGTTGCCGATAGGCATTTCAAATATAGGTGCTGATAGGCATTTCAGATGTAGTTTCCGATAGGCATTTAAAAAATAGGTGCCGATAGGCATTTCAGATATAGAAGCCGATAGGCATTTCAAATATAGGTCCCGATAGGCATTCCAGAATATATGGTTGCCGATAGGCATTTTAAATATAGGTGCTGATAGGCATTTCAGATGTAGTTTCCGATAGGCATTTCAAAAATAGGTGCCGATAGGCATTTCAGATATAGGTGCCGATAGGCATTTCAGATATAGTTGCCGATAGCCATTTTAAAAATAGGTGCCGATAGGCATTTCAGATATAGAAGCCGATAGGCATTTCAAATATAGGTGCCGATAGGCATTCCAGATATGGTTGCCTATAGGCATTTTAAATATAGGTGCTGATAGGCATTTCAGATGTAGTTTCCGATAGGCATTTCAAAAATAGGTGCCGATAGGCATTTCAGATATAGGTGCCGATAGGCATTCCAGATATAGTTGCCGATACCCATTTTAAAAATAGGTGCCGAAAGGCATTTTAGATATAGAAGCCGATAGGCATTTCAAATATAGGTGTCGATAGGCATTTCAGATATGGTTGCCGATAGGCATTTCAAATATAGGTGCTGATAGGCATTTCAGATGTAGTTTCCGATAGGCATTTCAAAAATAGGTGCCGATAGGCATTTCAGATATAGGTGCCGATAGGCATTTCAGATATAGTTGCTGATTGGCATTTTAAAAATAAGTGCCGATAGGCATTTTAGATGTAGTTTCCGATAGGCATTTCAAAAATAGGTGCCGATAGGCATTTCAGATATAGGTGCCGATAGGCAAATCAGATATAGTTGCCGATAGGCATTTAAAATATAGGTGCCGATAGGCATTTCAAATATAGGTGTCGATAGGCATTTCAGATATAAATGCCGAAAGGCATTTCAGATATAGGTGCCGATAGGCATTTCTGACGTGGTTGCCGATAGGCATTTCAAATATAGGTGCTGATAGGCATTTCAGATGTAGTTTTCGATAGGCATTTCACTAATAGGTGCCGATAGGCATTTTAGATATATGTGCCGATAGGCACTTCAGATATAGTTGCCGATTGGCATTTTAAAAATAGGTGCCGCTAGGCATTTTAGATATAGAAGCCGATAGGCATTTCAAATATAGGTGCCGATAGGCATACCAAATATGGTTGCCGATAGGCATTTCAAATATAGGTGCTGATAGGCATTTCAGATGTAGTTTCCGATAGGCATTTCAAAAATAGGTGCCGATAGGCATTTCAGATATAGGTGCCGATAGGCATTCCAGATATGGTTGCCGATAGGCATTTCAAATATAGGTGCTGATAGGCAGTTCAGATGTAGTTTCCGATAGGCATTTCAAAAATAGGTGCCGATAGGCATTTCAGATATATGTGCCGATAGGCATTTAAGATATAGTTGCCGATAGCCATTTTAAAAATAGGTGCCGATAGGCATTTCAGATATAGAAGCCGATAGGCATTTCAAATATAGGTGCCGATCGGCATTCCAGATATGGTTGCCGATAGGCATTTCAAATATAGGTGCGGATAGGCATTTCAGATGTAGTTTCCGATAGGCATTTTAAAAATAGGTGCCGATAGGCATTCAGATATAGAAGCCGATAGGCATTTCAAATATAGGTGCTGATAGGCATTCCAGATATGGTTGCCGATAGGCATTTCAAATATAGGTGCTGATAGGCATTTCAGATGTAGTTTCCGATAGGCATTTCAAAAATAGGTGCAGATAAGCATTTCAGATATAGGTGCCGATAGGCATTTCAGATATAGTTGCCGATAGCCATTTTTAAAACAGGTGCCGATAGGCATTTCAGATATAGAAGCCGATAGGCATTTCAAATATAGGTGCCGATAGGCATTCCAGATATGGTTGCCGATAGGCATTTTAAATATAGGTGCTGATAGGCATTTCAGATATAGTTGCCGATTGGCATTTTAAAAATAGGTGCCGATAGGCATTTCAGATATAGAAGCCGATAGGCATTTCAAATATAGGTGCCGATAGGCATTCCAGATATGGCTGCCGATAGGCATTTCAAATATAGGTGCTGATAGGCATTTCAGATGTAGTTTCCGATAGGCATTTCAAAAATAGGTGCCGATAGGCATTTCAGATATAAGTGCCGATAGGCATTCCAGTTATGGTTGCCGATAGGCATTTCAAATATAAATGCTGGTAGGCATTTCAGATGTAGTTTCCGATAGGCATTTCAAAAATAGGTGCCGATAGGCATTTCAGATATATGTGCCGATAGGCATTTAAGATATAGTTGCCGATAGCCATTTAAAAATAGGTGCCGATAGGCATTTCAGATATAGAAGCCGATAGGCATTTCAAATATAGGTGCTGATAGTCATTCCAGATATGGTTGCCGATAGGCATTTCAAATATAGGTGCTGATAGGCATTTTAGATGTAGTTTCCGATAGGCATTTCAAAAATTGATGCCGATAGGCATTTCAGATATAGGTGCCGATAGGCATTTCAGATATAGGTGCCGATAGGCATTCAGATATAGTTGCCGATAGCCATTTTAAAAATAGGTGCCGATAGACATTTCAGATATAGAAGCCGATAGGCATTTCAAATATAGATGCCGATAGGCATTCCAGATATGGTTGCCGATAGGCATTTCAAATATAGGTGCTGATAGGCATTTCAGATGTAGTTTCCGATAGGCATTTTAAAAATAGGTGCCGATAGCATTCAGATATAAAAGCCGATAGGCATTTCAAATATAGGTGCCGATAGGCATTCCAGATACGGTTGCCGATAGGCATTTCAAATATAGGTGCTGATAGGCATTTCAGATGTAGTTTCCGATAGGCATTTCAAAAATAGGTGCCGATAGGCATTTCAGATATAGGTGCCGATAAGCATTTCAGATATAGTTGCCGATAGCCATTTTAAAAACAGGTGCTGATAGGCACTTCAGATATAGAAGCCGATAGGCATTATAAATATAGGTGCCGATAGGCATTCCAGATATGGTTGCCGATAGGCATTTTAAATATAGGTGCTGATAGGCATTTCAGATGTAGTTTCCGACAGGCATTTCAAAAATAGGTACCGATAGGCATTTCAGATATAGGTGCCGATAGGCATTTTAGATATAGTTGCCAATTGGCATTTTAAATATAGGTGTCGGTAGGCATTTCAGATATAGAAGCCGATTGGCATTTCAAATATAGGTGCCGATAGGGCATTCAAGATATGGTTGCCGATAGGCATTTTAAATATAGGTGCTGATAGGCGTTTCAGATGTAGTTTCCGATAGGCATTTCAAAAACTGGTGCCGATTGGCATTTTAGATATAGGTGCCGATAGGCATTTTAGATATAGTTGCCGATTGGCATTTTAAAAATAGGTGCCGATAGGCATTTCAGATATAGAAGCCGATAGGTATTTCAAATATAGGTGTCGATAGGCATTTCAGATATGGTTGCCGATAGGCATTTCAAATATATGTGCTGATAGGCATTTCAGATGTAGTTTCCGATAGGCATTAAAAAATTGGTGCCGATTGGCATTTCAGATATAGGTGCCGATAGGCATTTCAGATATAGTTGCCGATTGGCATTTTAAAAATAGGTGCCGATAGGCATTTCAGATATAGAAGCCGATAGGTATTTCAAATATAGGTGTCGATAGGCATTTCAGATATGGTTGCCGATACGCATTTCAAATATAGGTGCTGATAGGCATTTCAGATGTAGTTTCCGATAGGCATTTCAAAAATAGGTGCCGATAGGCATTTCAGATATAGGTGCCGATAGGCATTTCAGATATAGTTGCCGATTGGCATTTTAAAAATAGGTGCCGATAGGCATTTTAGATGTAGTTTCCGATAGGCATTTCAAAAATAGGTGCCGGTAGGCATTTAGATATAGGTGCCGATAGACATATCAGATATAGTTGCCGATAGGCATTTAAAATATAGGTGCCGATAGGCATTTCAAATATAGGTGTCGATAGGCATTTCAGATATAAATGCCGAAAGGCATTTCAGATATAGGTGCCGATAGGCATTTCTGATGTAGTATCCGATAGGCATTTCAAAAATATGTGCCGATAGGCATTTCAGATATATGTGCCAATAGGCATTTAAGATATAGTTGCCGATAGCCATTTTAAAAATAGGTGCCGATAGGCATTTCAGATATAGAAGCCGATAGGCATTTCAAATATAGGTGCCGATAGGCATTCCAGATATGGTTGCCGATAGGCATTTCAAATATAGGTGCTGATAGGCATTTCAGATGTAGTTTCCGATAGGCATTTTAAAAAAAGGTGCCGATAGGCATTCAGATATAGAAGCCGATAGGCATTTCAAATATAGGTGCCGATAGGCATTCCAGATATGGTTGCCGATAGGCATTTCAAATATAGGTGCTGATAGGAATTTCAGATGTAGTTTCCGATAGGCATTTCAAAAATATGTGCCGATAGGCATTTCAGATATATGTGCCAATAGGCATTTAAGATATAGTTGCCGATAGCCATTTTAAAAATAGGTGCCGATAGGCATTTCAGATATAGAAGCCGATAGGCATTTCAAATATAGGTGCCGATAGGCATTCCAGATATGGTTGCCGATAGGCATTTCAAATATAGGTGCTGATAGGCATTTCAGATGTAGTTTCCGATAGGCATTTTAAAAAAAGGTGCCGATAGGCATTCAGATATAGAAGCCGATAGGCATTTCAAATATAGGTGCCGATAGGCATTCCAGATATGGTTGCCGATAGGCATTTCAAATATAGGTGCTGATAGGAATTTCAGATGTAGTTTCCGATAGGCATTTCAAAAATAGGGCCGATAGGCATTTTAGATATAGGTGCCGATAGGCATTTCAGATATAGTTCCTGATAGCCATTTTAAAAACAGGTGCCGATAGGCATTTCAGATATAGAAGCCGATAGGCATTTCAAATATAGGTGCCGATAGGTATTCCAGATATGGTTGCCGATAGGCATTTTAAATATAGGTGCTGATAGGCATTTCAGATATAGTTGCCGATAGGCATTTCAAAAATAGGTGCCGATAGGCATTTCAGATATAAGTGCCGATAGGCATTCCAGTTATGGTTGCCGATAGGCATTTCAAATATAGGTGCTGATAGGCATTTCAGATGTAGTTTCCGATAGGCATTTCAAAAATAGGTGCCGATAGGCATTTCAGATATATGTGCCGACAGGCATTTAAGATATAGTTGCCGATAGCCATTTTAAAAATAGGTGCCGATAGGCATTTCAGATATAGAAGCCGATAGGCATTTCAAATATAGGTGCCGATAGGCATTTCAGATATGGTTGCCGATAGGCATTTTAAATATAGGTGCTGATAGGCATTTTAGATGTAGTTTCCGATAGGCATTTCAAAAATTGATGCCGATAGGCATTTCAGATATAGGTGCCGATAGGCATTTCAGATATAGGTGCCGATAGGCATTCAGATATAGTTGCCGATAGCCATTTTAAAAATAGGTGCCGATAGGCATTTCAGATATAGAAGCCGATAGGCATTTCAAATATAGGTGCCGATAGGCATTCCAGATATGGTTGCCGATAGGCATTTTAAATATAGGTGGTGATAGGCATTTCAGATGTAGTTTCCGATAGGCATTTCAAAAATAGGTGCCGATAGGCATTTCAGATATAAGTGCCGATAGGCATTCCAGTTATGGTTGCCGATAGGCATTTCAAATATAGGTGCTGATAGGCATTTCAGATGTAGTTTCCGATAGGCATTTCAAAAATAGGTGCCGATAGGCATTTCAGATATAGGTGCCGATAGGCATTTCAGATATAGTTGCCAATTGGCATTTTAAAAATAGGTGCCGATAGGCATTTTAGATGTAGTTTCCGATAGGCATTTCAAAAATAGGTGCCGATAGGCATTTCAGATATAGGTGCCGTTAGGCATATCAGATATAGTTGCCGATAGGCATTTAAAATATAGGTGCCGATAGGCATTTCAAAAATAGGTGTCGATAGGCATTTCAGATATAAATGCCGAAAGGCATTTCAGATATAGGTGCCGATAGGCATTTCTGATGTGGTTGCCGATAGGCATTTCAAATATAGGTGCTGATAGGCATTTCAGATGTAGTTTTCGATAGGCATTTCAAAAATAGGTGCCGATAGGCATTTTAGATATAGGTGCTGATAGGCACTTCAGATATAGTTGCCGATTGGCATTTTAAAAATAGGTGCCGCTAGGCATTTTAGATATAGAAGCCGATAGGCATTTCAAATATAGGTGCCGATAGGCATTCCAAATATGGTTGCCGATAGGCATTTCAAATATAGGTGCTGATAGGCATTTCAGATGTAGTTTCCGATAAGCATTTCAAAAATAGGTGCCGATAGGCTTTTCAGATATAGGTGCCGATAGGCATTTCAGATATAGTTGCCGATTGGCATTTTAAAAACAGGTGCCGATAGACATTTCAGATTTAGAAACCGATAGGTATTTCAAATATAGGGGTCGATAGGCATTTCAGATATGGTTCCTGATAGGCATTACAAATATAGGAGCAGATAGGCATTTCAGATGTAGTTTCCGAAAGACATTTCAAAAATAGGTGCCGATTGGCATTTCAGATATAGGTGCCGATAGGCATTTCAAATATAGTTGCCGATTGGCATTTTAAAAATAGGTGCCGATAGGCATTTCAGATATAGAAGCCGATAGGCATTTCAAATATAGGTGCCGATAGGCATTCCAGATATGGTTGCCGATAGGCATTTCAAATATAGGTGCTGATAGGCATTTTAGATGTAGTTTCCGATAGGCATTTCAAAAATTGATGCCGATAGGCATTTCAGATATAGGTGCCGATAGGCATTTCAGATATAGGTGCCGATAGGCATTTTAGATATTGTTGCCGATTGGCATTTTAAAAACAGGTGCCGATAGGCATTTCAGATATAGAAGCCGATAGGTATTTCAAATATAGGGGTCGATAGGCATTTCAGATATGGTTGCCGATAGGCATTTCAAATATAGGAGCAGATAGGCATTTCAGATGTAGTTTCCGAAAGACATTTCAAAAATAGGTGCCGATAGGCATTTCAGATATAAGTGCCGATAGGCATTTCAGATATAGTTGCCAATTGGCATTTTAAAAATAGGTGCCGATAGGCATTTCAGATATAGAAGCCGATAGGCATTTCAAATATAGGTGCCGATAGGCATTCCAGATATGGTTGCCGATAGGCATTTTAAATATAAGTGCTGATAGGCATTTCAGATGTAGTTTCCGATAGGCATTTCAAAAATTGATGCCGATAGGCATTTCAGATATAGGTGCTGATAGGCATTTCAGATATAGGTGCTGATAGGCATTCAGATATAGTTGCCGATAGCCATTTTAAAAATAGGTGCCGATAGGCATTCCAGATATGGTTGCCGATAAGCATTTCAAATATAGGTGCTGATAGGCATTTCAGATGTAGTTTCCGATAGGCATTTCAAAAATAGGTGCCGATAGGCATTTCAGATATAAGTGCCGATAGGCATTCCAGTTATGGTTGCCGATAGGCATTTCAAATATAGGTGCTGATAGGCATTTCAGATGTAGTATCCGATAGGCATTTCAAAAATATGTGCCGATAGGCATTTCAGATATATGTGCCGATAGGCATTTAAGATATAGTTGCCGATAGCCATTTTAAAAATAGGTGCTGATAGGCATTTCAGATATAGAAGCCGATAGGCATTTCAAATATAGGTGCCGATAGGCATTCCAGATATGGTTGCCGATAGGCATTTCAAATATAGGTGCTGATAGGCATTTCAGATGTAGTTTCCGATAGGCATTTTAAAAAAATGTGCCGATAGGCATTCAGATATAGAAGCCGATAGGCATTTCAAATATAGGTGCCGATAGGCATTCCAGATATGGTTGCCGATAGGCATTTCAAATATAGGTGCTGATAGGAATTTCAGATGTAGTTTCCGATAGGCATTTCAAAAATAGGGCCGATAGGCATTTTAGATATAGGTGCCGATAGGCATTTCAGATATAGTTGCCGATAGCCATTTTAAAAACAGGTGCCGATAGGCATTTCAGATATAGAAGCCGATAGGCATTTCAAATATAGGTGCCGATAGGTATTCCAGATATGGTTGCCGATAGGCATTTTAAATATAGGTGCTGATAGGCATTTCAGATATAGTTGCCGATAGGCATTTCAAAAATATGTGCCGATAGGCATTTCAGATATAAGTGCCGATAGGCATTCCAGTTATGGTTGCCGATAGGCATTTCAAATATAGGTGCTGATAGGCATTTCAGATGTAGTTTCCGATAGGCATTTCAAAAATAGGTGCCGATAGGCATTTCAGATATATGTGCCGATAGGCATTTAAGATATAGTTGCCGATAGCCATTTTAAAAATAGGTGCCGATAGGCATTTCAGATATAGAAGCCGATAGGCATTTCAAATATAGGTGCCGATAGGCATTTCAGATATGGTTGCCGATAGGCATTTTAAATATAGGTGCTGATAGGCATTTTAGATGTAGTTTCCGATAGGCATTTCAAAAATTGATGCCGATAGGCATTTCAGATATAGGTGCCGATAGGCATTTCAGATATAGGTGCCGATAGGCATTCAGATATAGTTGCCGATAGCCATTTTAAAAATAGGTGCCGATAGGCATTTCAGATATAGAAGCCGATAGGCATTTCAAATATAGGTGCCGATAGGCATTCCAGATATGGTTGCCGATAGGCATTTTAAATATAGGTGCTGATAGGCATTTCAGATGTAGTTTCCGATAGGCATTTCAAAAATAGGTGCCGATAGGCATTTAAGATATAGTTGCCGATAGCCATTTTAAAAATAGGTGCCGATAGGCATTTCAGAAGTAGAAGCCGATAGGCATTTCAAATATAGGTGCCGATAGGCATTCCAAATATGGTTGCCGATAGGCATTTCAAATATAGGTGCTGATAGGCATTTCAGATGTAGTTTCCGATAAGCATTTCAAAAATAGGTGCCGATAGGCTTTTCAGATATAGGTGCCGATAGGCATTTCAGATATAGTTGCCGATAGCCATTTTAAAAATAGGTGCCGATAGGCATTTCAGATATAGAAGCCGATAGGCTTTTCAAATATAGGTCCCGATAGGCATTCCAGAATATATGGTTGCCGATAGGCATTTTAAATATAGGTGCTGATAGGCATTTCAGATGTAGTTTCCGATAGGCATTTCAAAAATAGGTGCCGATAGGCATTTCAGATATAGTTGCCGATAGCCATTTTAAAAATAGGTGCCGATAGGCATTTCAGATATAGAAGCCGATAGGCATTTTAAATATAGGTGCCGATAGGCATTCCAGATATGGTTGCCTATAGGCATTTTAAATATAGGTGCTGATAGGCATTTCAGATGTAGTTTTCGATAGGCATTTCAAAAATAGGTGCCGATAGGCATTTCAGATATAGGTGCCGATAGGCATTCCAGATATGGTTGCCGATAGGCATTTCAAATATAGGTGCTGATAGGCAGTTCAGATGTAGTTTCCGATAGGCATTTCAAAAATAGGTGCCGATAGGCATTACAGATGTAGGTGCCGATAGGCATTTCAGATATAGTTGCCGATAGCCATTTTAAAAATAGGTGCCGATAGGCATTTCAGATATAGAAGCCGATAGGCATTTCAAATATAGGTGCCGATAGGCATTCCAGATATGGTTGCCGATAGGCATTTCAAATATAGGTGCTGATAGGCATTTCAGATGTAGTTTCCGATATGCATTTTAAAAATAGGTGCCGATAGGCATTTCAGATATAGAAGCCGATAAGCATTTCAAATATAGGTGCCGATAGGCATTCCAGATATGGTTGCCGATAGGCATTTTAAATATAGGTGCTGATAGGCATTTCAGATGTAGTTTCCGATAGGCATTTCAAAAATAGGTGCCGATTGGCATTTTAGATATAGGTGCCGATAGGCATTTCAGATATAGTTGCAGATTGGCATTTTAAAAATAGGTGCCGATAGGCATTTCAGATATAGAAGCCGATAGGCATTTCAAATATAGGTGCCGATAAGCATTCCAGATATGGTTGCCGATAGGCATTTCAAATATAGGTGCTGATAGGCATTTTAGATGTAGTTTCCGAAAGGCATTTCAAACATTGGTGCCGATAGGCATTTCAGATATAGGTGCCGATAGGCATTTCAGATATAGTTGCCGATTGGCATTTTAAAAACAGGTGCCGATAGACATTTCAGATATAGAAGCCGATAGGTATTTCAAATATAGGGGTCGAAAGGCATTTTAGATATGGTTCCTGATAGGCATTACAAATACAGGAGCAGATAGGCATTTCAGATGTAGTTTCCGAAAGACATTTCAAAAATAGGTGCCGATTGGCATTTCAGATATAGGTGCCGATAGGCATTCCAGATATGGTTGCCGATAGGCATTTCAAATATAGGTGCTGATAGGCATTTCAGATGTATTTTCCGATAGGCATTTTAAAAATAGGTGCCGATAGGCATTTCAGATATAGAAGCCGATAGGCATCTCAAATATAGGTGCAGATAGGCATTCCAGATATGGTTGCCGATAGGCATTTCAAATATAGGTGCTGATTGGCATTTTAGATGTAGTTTCCGATAGGCATTTCAAAAATTGATGCCGATAGGCATTTCAGATATAGGTGCCGATAGGCATTTCAGATATAGTTGCCGATTGGCATTTTAGAAACAGGTGCCGATAGACATTTCAGATATAGAAGCCGATAGGTATTTCAAATATAGGAGTCGATAGGCATTTTAGATATGGTTCCTGATAGGCATTACAAATACAGGAGCAGATAGGCATTTCAGATGTAGTTTCCGAAAGACATTTCAAAAATAGGTGCCGATTGGCATTTCAGATATAGGTGCCGATAGGCATTTCAGATATAGTTGCCGATTGGCATTTTAAAAATAGGTGCCGATAGGCATTTCAGATATAGAAGCCGATAGGCATTTCAAATATAGGTGCCGATAGGCATTCCAGATATGGTTGCCGGTAGGCATTTCAAATATAAGTGCTGATAGGCATTTCAGATGTAGTTTCCGATAGGCATTTCAAAAATAGGTGCCGATAGGCATTTCAGATATAGGTGCCGATAGGCATTTCAGATATAGTTGCCAATTGGCATTTTAAAAATAGGTGCCGATAGGCATTTCAGATATAGAAGCCGATAGGCATTTCAAATATAGGTGCCGATAGGCATTCCAGATATAATTGCCGATAGGCATTTCAAATATAGGTGCTGATAGGCATTTCAGATGTAGTTTCCGATAGGCATTTCAAAAATAGGTGCCGATAGGCATTTCAGATATAGGTGCTTATAGGCATTTCAGATATAGTTGCCAATTGCCATTTTAAAAATAGGTGCCGATAGGCATTTCAGATATAGAAGCCGATAGGCATTTCAAATATAAGTGCAGATAGGCATTCCAGATATGGTTGCCGATAGGCATTTCAAATATAGGTGCTTATAGGCATTTAAGATGTAGTTTCCGATAGGCATTTCAAAAATTGATGCCGATAGGCATTTTAGATATAGGTGCCGATAGGCATTTCAGATATAGTTGCCAATTGGCATTTTAAAAACAGGTGCCGATAGGCATTTCAGATATAGAAGCCGATAGGTATTTCAAATATAGGAGTCGATAGGCATTTCAGATATGGTTCCTGATAGGCATTACAAATATAGGAGCAGATAGGCATTTCAGATGTAGTTTCCGAAAGACATTTCAAAAATAGGTGCCGATTGGCATTTCAGATATAGGTGCCGATAGGCATTTCAGATATAGGTGCCGATAGGCATTTCAGATATAGTTGCCAATTAGCATCTTAAAAATAGGTGCCGATAGGCATTTCAGATATAGAAGCCGATAGGCATTTCAAATATAGGTGCCGATAGGCATTTCAGATATGGTTGACGATAGGCATTTCAAATATAGGTGCTGATAGGCATTTCAGATGTAGTTTCCGATAGGCATTTCAAAAATAGGTGCCGATAGGCATTTCAGATATAGTAGCCGATAGGCATTTCAGATATAGTTGCCGATAGCCATTTTAAAAATAGGTGCCGATAGGCATTTCAGATATAGAAGCCGATAGGCATTTCAGATGTAGTTTCCGATAGGCATTTCAAAAATAGGTGCCGATAGGCATTTCAGATATAGGTGCCGATAGGCATTTCAGATACAGTTGCCAATTGGCATTTTAAAAATAGGTGCCGATAGGCATTTCAGATATAGAAGCCGATAGGCATTTCAAATATAAGTGCAGATAGGCATTCCAGATATGGTTGCCGATAGGCATTTCAAATATAGGTGCTGATAGGTATTTTAGATGTAGTTTCCGATATGCATTTCAAAAATTGATGCCGATAGGCATTTCAGATATAGGTGCCGATAGGCATTTCAGATATTGTTGCCGATTGGCATTTTAAAAACAGGTGCCGATAGGCATTTCAGATATAGAAGCCGATAGGTATTTCAAATATAGGGGTCGATAGGCATTTCAGATATGGTTGCCGATAGGCATTTCAAATATAGGAGCAGATAGGCATTTCAGATGTAGTTTCCGAAAGACATTTCAAAAATAGGTGCCGATAGGCATTTCAGATATAAGTGCCGATAGGCATTTCAGATATAGTTGTCAATTGGCATTTTAAAAATAGGTGCCGATAGGCATTTTAGATATAGAAGCCGATAGGCATTTCAAATATAGGTGCCGATAGGCATTCCAGATATGGTTGCCGATAGGCATTTCAAATATAGGTGCTGATAGGCATTTTAGATGTAGTTTCCGATAGGCATTTCAAAAATTGATGCCGATAGGCATTTCAGTTATAGGTGCTGATAGGCATTTCAGATATAGGTGCTGATAGGCATTCAGATATAGTTGCCGATAGCCATTTTAAAAATAGGTGCCGATAGGCATTTCAGATATAGAAGCCGATAGGCATTTCAAATATAGGTGCCGATAGGCATTCCAGATATGGTTGCCGATAAGCATTTCAAATATAGGTGCTGATAGGCATTTCAGATGTAGTTTCCGATAGGCATTTCAAAAATAGGTGCCGATAGGCATTTCAGATATAAGTGCCGATAGGCATTCCAGTTATGGTTGCCGATAGGCATTTCAAATATAGGTGCTGATAGGCATTTCAGATGTAGTATCCGATAGGCATTTCAAAAATATGTGCCGATAGGCATTTCAGATATATGTGCCGATAGGCATTTAAGATATAGTTGCCGATAGCCATTTTAAAAATAGGTGCCGATAGGCATTTCAGATATAGAAGCCGATAGGCATTTCAAATATAGGTGCCGATAGGCTTTCCAGATATGGTTGCCGATAGGCATTTCAAATATAGGTGCTGATAGGCATTTCAGATGTAGTTTCCGATAGGCATTTTAAAAAAAGGTGCCGATAGGCATTCAGATATAGAAGCCATAAGGCATTTCAAATATAGGTGCCGATAGGCATTCCAGATATGGTTGCCGATAGGCATTTCAAATATAGGTGCTGATAGGCATTTCAGATGTAGTTTCCGATAGGCATTTCAAAAATAGGTGCCGATAGGCATTTCAGATATAGAAGCCGATAGGCATCTCAAATATAGGTGCAGATAGGCATTCCAGATATGGTTGCCGATAGGCATTTCAAATATAGGTGCTGATTGGCATTTTAGATGTAGTTTCCGATAGGCATTTCAAAAATAGGTGCCGATAGGCATTTCAGATATATGTGCCGATAGGCATTTAAGATATAGTTGCCGATAGCCATTTTAAAAACAGGTGCCGATAGGCATTTCAGATATAGAAGCCGATAGGCATTTCAAATATAGGTGCCGATAGGTATTCCAGATATGGTTGCCGATAGGCATTTTAAATATAGGTGCTGATAGGCATTTCAGATATAGTTGCCGATAGGCATTTCAAAAATAGGTGCCGATAGGCATTTCAGATATAAGTGCCGATAGGCATTCCAGTTATGGTTGCCGATAGGCATTTCAAATATAGGTGCTGATAGGCATTTCAGATGTAGTTTCCGATAGGCATTTCAAAAATAGGTGCCGATAGGCATTTCAGATATATGTGCCGATAGGCATTTAAGATATAGTTGCCGATAGCCATTTTAAAAATAGGTGCCGATAGGCATTTCAGATATAGAAGCCGATAGGCATTTCAAATATAGGTGCCGATAAGCATTCCAGTTATGGTTGCCGATAGGCATTTTAAATATAGGTGCTGATAGGCATTTTAGATGTAGTTTCCGATAGGCATTTCAAAAATTGATGCCGATAGGCATTTCAGATATAGGTGCCGATAGGCATTTCAGATATAGGTGCCGATAGGCATTCAGATATAGTTGCCGATAGCCATTTTAAAAATAGGTGCCGATAGGCATTTCAGATTTAGAAGCCGTTAGGCATTTCAAATATAGGTGCCGATAGGCATTCCAGATATGGTTGCCGATAGGCATTTTAAATATAGGTGCTGATAGGCATTTCAGATGTAGTTTCCGATAGGCATTTCAAAAATAGGTGCCGATAGGCATTTCAGATATAAGTGCCGATAGGCATTCCAGTTATGGTTGCCGATAGGCATTTCAAATATAGGTGCTGATAGGCATTTCAGATGTAGTTTCGGATAGGCATTTCAAAAATAGGTGCCGATAGGCATTTCAGATATAGGTGCCGATAGGCATTTCAGATATAGTTGCCAATTGGCATTTTAAAAATAGATGCCGATAGGCATTTTAGATGTAGTTTCCGATAGGCATTTCAAAAATAGGTGCCGATAGGCATTTCAGATATAGGGTCCGATAGGCATATCAGATATAGTTGCCGATAGGCATTTAAAATATAGGTGCCGATAGGCATTTCAAATATAGGTGTCGATAGGCATTTCAGATATAAATGCCGAAAGGCATTTCAGATATAGGTGCCGATAGGCATTTCTGATGTGGTTGCCGATAGGCATTTCAAATATAGGTGCTGATAGGCATTTCAGATGTAGTTTTCGATAGGCATTTCAAAAATAGGTGCCGATAGGCATTTTAGATATAGGTGCCGATAGGCACTTCAGATATAGTTGCCGATTGGCATTTTAAAAATAGGTGCCGCTAGGCATTTTAGATATAGAAGCCGATAGGCATTTCAAATATAGGTGCCGATAGGCATTCCAAATATGGTTGCCGATAGGCATTTCAAATATAGGTGCTGATAGGCATTTCAGATGTAGTTTCCGATAAGCATTTCAAAAATAGGTGCCGATAGGCTTTTCAGATATAGGTGCCGATAGGCATTTCAGATATAGTTGCCGATAGCCATTTTAAAAATAGGTGCCGATAGGCATTTCAGATATAGAAGCCGATAGGCATTTCAAATATAGGTGCCGATAGGCATTCCAGATATGGTTGCCGATAGGCATTTCAAATATAGGTGCTGATAGGCATTTCAGATGTAGTTTCCGATAGGCATTTTAAAAAAAGGTGCCGATAGGCATTCAGATATAGAAGCCGATAGGCATTTCAAATATAGGTGCCGATAGGCATTCCAGATATGGTTGCCGATAGGCATTTCAAATATAGGTGCTGATAGGCATTTCAGATGTAGTTTCCGATAGGCATTTCAAAAATAGGGCCGATAGGCATTTTAGATATAGGTGCCGATAGGCATTTCAGATATAGTTGCCGATAGCCATTTTAAAAACAGGTGCCGATAGGCATTTCAGATATAGAAGCCGATAGGCATTTCAAATATAGGTGCCGATAGGTATTCCAGATATGGTTGCCGATAGGCATTTTAAATATAGGTGCTGATAGGCATTTCAGATATAGTTGCCGATAGGCATTTCAAAAATAGGTGCCGATAGGCATTTCAGATATAAGTGCCGATAGGCATTCCAGTTATGGTTGCCGATAGGCATTTCAAATATAGGTGCTGATAGGCATTTCAGATGTAGTTTCCGATAGGCATTTCAAAAATAGGTGCCGATAGGCATTTCAGATATATGTGCCGATAGGCATTTAAGATATAGTTGCCGATAGCCATTTTAAAAATAGGTGCCGATAGGCATTTCAGATATAGAAGCCGATAGGCATTTCAAATATAGGTGCCGATAAGCATTCCAGTTATGGTTGCCGATAGGCATTTTAAATATAGGTGCTGATAGGCATTTTAGATGTAGTTTCCGATAGGCATTTCAAAAATTGATGCCGATAGGCATTTCAGATATAGGTGCCGATAGGCATTTCAGATATAGGTGCCGATAGGCATTCAGATATAGTTGCCGATAGCCATTTTAAAAATAGGTGCCGATAGGCATTTCAGATATAGAAGCCGATAGGCATTTCAAATATAGGTGCCGATAGGCATTCCAGATATGGTTGCCGATAGGCATTTTAAATATAGGTGCTGATAGGCATTTCAGATGTAGTTTCCGATAGGCATTTCAAAAATAGGTGCCGATAGGCATTTCAGATATAAGTACCGATAGGCATTCCAGTTATGGTTGCCGATAGGCATTTCAAATATAGGTGCTGATAGGCATTTCAGATGTAGTTTCCGATAGGCATTTCAAAAATAGGTGCCGATAGGCATTTCAGATATAGGTGCCGATAGGCATTTCAGATATAGTTGCCAATTGGCATTTTAAAAATAGGTGCCGATAGGCATTTTAGATGTAGTTTCCGATAGGCATTTCAAAAATAGGTGCCGATAGGCATTTCAGATATAGGTGCCGATAGGCATATCAGATATAGTTGCCGATAGGCATTTAAAATATAGGTGCCGATAGGCATTTCAAATATAGGTGTCGATAGGCATTTCAGATATAAATGCCGAAAGGCATTTCAGTTATATAGGTGCCGATAGGCATTTCTGATGTGGTTGCCGATAGGCATTTCAAATATAGGTGCTGATAGGCATTTCAGATGTAGTTTTCGATAGGCATTTCAAAAATAGGTGCCGATGGGCATTTTAGATATAGGTGCCGATAGGCACTTCAAATATAGTTGCCGATTGGCATTTTAAAAATAGGTGCCGCTAGGCATTTTAGATATAGAAGCCGATAGGCATTTCAAATATAGGTGCCGATAGGCATTCCAAATATGGTTGCCGATAGGCATTTCAAATATAGGTGCTGATAGGCATTTCAGATGTAGTTTCCGATAAGCATTTCAAAAATAGGTGCCGATAGGCTTTTCAGATATAGGTGCCGATAGGCATTTCAGATATAGTTGCCGATAGCCATTTTAAAAATAGGTGCCGATAGGCATATCAGATATAGAAGCCGATAGGCATTTCAAATATAGGTCCCGATAGGCATTCCAGAATATATGGTTGCCGATAGGCATTTTAAATATAGGTGCTGATAGG